>SJJU01000350.1:0-52219 GCA_012932125.1 Conopomorpha cramerella
GGACAAGGGCTCGCTTCAATGTCTCCAAGTTTGGGTGGGACTTTCGGCAGGCCCTGAGCTCTAATTCCGTCCATAAAGAATAATCAAGCGGGTTGAGGTCCGGAGGAGGGCCATTCGTCCGCCGCGATGAAGGCCGGAACATTTTCTCGCAACCAAGCTTGGGTGGATTTTGCCTTCTGGGATGGTGCCGAGTCTTGCTGGAAAACCCAATCCTTATTGTGAAATAAAGTATGAGACAGGGGTTTCACGACAGACTCTAAGATGTCACTTTGGTAATTCTTGGCTTTCACTTTGACGCCTTTTTGGCAGAAATGGAGTGGAGTGACACCTTCGTACGAAACTCCCCACCATACCATCACACGGGCCGGATGATGAGACCGCGAGACATTCCGTGCTGAAGCTGGGACATCCTTGCTACTTTTGGCATACACTTTATTATTTTGTCGATTGAACTTTTTTTCGACAGTAAAGATTTTCTCATCGGTGAAGAGTATCTTCCTCGCATCGTGTCTCTTAAGCAGTATTGGACAACGTTCGCGTCGCCATTTACGAAGGCGATCGTTTAAAAAGTGAACTTTCCTACGGCTATACGCCTTTACCTTCAGATCATATTTCCGTATTCTGTTCACTGAAACGCGCGAAATATTAGTCTGCAGAGCGAGTTTCTTCTGAGTCCGACATGGATTTCGGCGAAGTCTCTCTCTGATGATTTTGATGTTCGCAGGCGTCCTCACAGAGCGTGGCCGACCACTTCTTTCACGACCTTGCAAATAACTTGTCTCCTTGTATCGTTTAATAGTGTAATACACGAAGTTACGGCTCACTCCAAAAGTTTTCATCTCACGGAAAATCTCCATTGGTTTTTTTTCTACCTTATGTAGCGAAATAACGGTCGCACGTAATTCTTTAGTTCCCTCCATCGCGAGAAAATTAAAAGAAATGAATCTGTCAATCATAAAAATTAAAAGTTAACAATCCAAATTCAAAATTGGAAAAAGAAAAAATTATCAGCCAGTAACATTTTTTATTTTTTTTTGAGTACAAAGTTTGTCTCAAAACTTATGAACACACGAGGTAAAAAATAGATGTTGGCAGAAGCTGGATGCGAGAAGCCGAAAACAGATCACAGTGGCGTGCAATTGGAGAGGCCTATGTCCAGCAGTGGACAGGTATGGGCTGATGATGATGATGATGATGAATGTCGGTCACCTTCAATACTGACTGGTTGAGGTTAGTAATTTCGTTGACATTTATCCCCCTTGATACAGCTAGCGCCATCTGTCATAACTAAGATAAACAAGGTCTCTGACCCCATTGGATGTCTGTCACGAGATCGGTGTATCTGCCAATACACGACAAACTGACTCGATTAAGATTTTTACAGACGAAATTTTCTTTGACGTTTTTCTGACAGAATTTCGGGCGGAGAACTGTGATTACTGTCAAACTTTGTTAGGAAAGTTTATCAGGACAATTCTGTCAGAATATCTGTAGTAATTAACCTGCTACATTCCTTAAAACTATTGTTGGCATCATGGAAAATATTTTTGTCAAGTATTTTAATATTATGTTTATAGGAGGGTGACACATTTTCATAGGCGGTGCACATTTTTTCCCCATGGGCGCAAGTGTCATGTCATTTTTCCGAAAATGAGTTTTATATAGAGATTTGTTCAGAATTTTAAGCTGCATCGACCTCTATTCACATAATCGAGAAAATCACTTACTTATTATTTTTGGTGTAGGTAAGTCACAAATAATAAGTACATTGAAAGTGGCGTACCTAATATACCTAATCATTTACTGTGTATTTTATAATACAAGGAAAAGGTCCGACAGCATCAATAATAGCCAGTATAAATAAAATGTTATATTACGTACCTTAAAACTTCATAATGGAAGCATTCATTTGTTGTTGAGTCATTGTCATTAAAATTTTAAACATTTGTAAGTGATATTTTTTTAGAGAAACGCACACTGACATTATATTAAAAGTTTAAACCGGGTGTTACACGGTGCCCTAAACCGGGGTTTAAACTATTAATTTGTAAGTGATTTCGCATGTATGTAGGTGCTTTTGAAATAAAGATAAAGAATACTTGTACTAGATTCTTAAAGACTTGTTTAATTGATACCGTTATAGTAAAAACAGAAATATTCGAAAAATATTAATCGCTTTAAAATAATATTTTATAGATTAAGTTAGTAATATCCTTCTGTCAGTTATATTTTAGTGCGTTTTTTTTTATTATTTGGGTGAGTTATTTAGACTTCAGACAGTTGTAACGTGTAGACAAACAATAAAAAAAATACTGTTTTTCAATACGGACTGCTTGAAGTTAGTAATTTCGTTGACATTTGTCCCCTTAATACAACTAGCGCCATCTGTCATAACTAAGAGAAACAGGGGCTCTTTTTTTTTTTTTTTGACCGGGGGAGATCCCTTCGGATGCCCCGTCGTCCGCGGGGGAGACGACGAGGATATGTGGTGCGTCCACTAAAACCCCCCGGTGACTTCTGCGCGCGAAAGAGCCGGTGCCCCCGGAACACCCTAGAGAGTACAACATCCAGGGGGGCACCGGCCGCGCAGGGCCCGCTGCAGTGTGATTTGCGTGCCTTCTACCCTGCGGGGAGGGGCTAGCGGCCCTCCCCGCGAAACGCCTCGACGTGAAGCGACGGTGCCGAAGTCACGTGGCACCGTCGCCCTCGATGGGGGAGTCGGTGGAGTTCGCGCGCAGGCCCCCGCCTTGCGCGCGACCGACCCCCTAGTGCCCTTTTAGTCGCCTCGTACGACAGGCAAGGGAGAACCGCAGCCCTATTCTTACGCCCGGAACTGCAGGGCTTACGCGGCGGTCACGCGCCTCGACCGCCGCGGCGACGAACCCGTGACGGGTCCGCCGCTTCGCGCTCTCTCTCTTGGCGGCCTCCTTCGCGAGCATGACGCACTCGCAGGAGACCGCAGCGCTCCACGCTTCGGCTCGGTCCACCATCGACGCGACCAGCGCCGACAGGGAGAGGTCGGGTCCGACGACGGCCACAAGAGCCGCGCGCTCGGACGCCCAGGCTGGACACTCTTGTAAGGTGTGTTCCGCAGAGTCGTCGGGGCAGTTGGAGCAGTGATGACAGCGAGCGTCACGCTCCTTGCCCAACCGACGCAGGTACCGCCCGAAGCAGCCGTGCCCGGTGAGCACCTGCGTCAGCCGGAAACTCAGCGACCCGTGGCGTCGCTCCAGCCACTGCTCTAGGACGGGAGCGATCGCTCCAACCGTCCTGAGCCCCGCGCTCGGGTTGGCCAACCTGAGCGCCCATTTGCGTCGCGCCTCGTCGTCGAACTCGGCGCGCTTCGACCTCTCTCCCCGTCGGCCAGTGGCCTCGAGCGCGTTCGGCCTCGCGCCAGTTGTAGGTCTGGGCGAGGGCTTGCGCGTCGAGGTCCCACGGCAGGGTTCGTGCCAGGAGGCACGCAGCCTCCCGGGAGACTGTGCGGTAGCCCCGGATCATCCTTGTGGCGACTCTGAAAATTCCCCATTGATATAAAATATATTTTCTCAACCTCTCGGAAAATAATATACTTAAATTGGGATCTGCTGGGACTAATTTTTACGTAGGTGGATAATTAACAACATAGATTACATAATAAGTAATTAAGTAAAAAGCTCACTTTTACGGCGTAAATTAAACTTTGAACATATAGCAATCAGAATTTACGCCTAATTAATATATTTTCTTAACATTTGTTTTGCTTTAAGTGCCATAAGACACATTTTTTGCCACAATAATTAATTAAGTTGCCTTTGTACCCCGTGTATTGGGAGAAACAGATAGTAGCTGATTCTCAGACCTACATACTGAATACGCATATGCAATTTGGTAAAAATCGGTAAAGCCGTTTCGGAGGAGTAGGTACGGTAACTAACATTGTGACATGGAAATTTTATATATTAGATTCTAAAATCTACTTGGAAGGGATTATTCACCTAGAAATTCTAAGAAACTATCACAATCCTAATTTTTGTGTAACTTCAATGTTTTCAAGATATCGAAGAAGTTGTAAATAAAACGAACGGGGTGAGCTAAATAAAACTAGGGACTCGATACTTTTTTCCGATACCAAGTATTTTTAGTATCGATACTTTGAAATTAAGTATCGAGTAGGTATCGGTTAAAAGTACTCATATCAGTATATGCCAAATTTTCAAGACGTGCGTGTGGATAGGCAATACAAAAATTTAAAAAAACATTAGTGGGTCTGAAGACGAAACAGCGAACGAAGATTTCGATTTTTAGTCACATCACAAACTATTCAATTGAAAGCCGATGAAGTGTCAATTTATTTGGCTAATCCAGTCCGCGCTTAAAAATCTAACCCATTGGAGGAATGGGAAAATTTACAGCCCGTGTTCTCAGCGTTATATAAAGAGATTTTACATAATTAAACATAGTAGGTACCTCTGTACCATGCAAAAGGCTGTTTTCCAAAGCTGGCGCAACAACAACTACTTTAAGAAATCGCCTAACAGGCCAACATTTAGATTAAGAAATATTATTTTTAGGGGACGTCACAAAAGTAAATTTCATTTCGTAAATTTTAAAATCTTTTTATGTTCACTTTAAAAAAATCCTAAAACAATGGGGATTTTTTTTGACGTTATTCTGACAGATTTTCGGGCGGAGAACTGTCATTACTGTCCCCATTCGATACGAGTAAGTATCGATACTTTTCAACCGATACCAAGTAAGTATCGATACCTGACGACCGATACAGTATCGAGTAGAAGTATCGATACCTCAATGGTATCGTTTTATCCCTAAATAAAACCGTTTAAAAAATACGTTACGCAGTGTTCCTGACGGTATCGAGTAAATTTTTCCCAATTTGATTCAAATGTGTGTAGGTAGTGGATTTGCTTGCCCCCGTAGAATTCAATACAAGTACGTTTGCTTTACCACAAGATATATTTTTAGTTTACAAGAAGGTATATTTTTGTATAATCTTCCCGCGCATTTTCACATTTATGATGTTTGACGAAAAAACTGACGGTTATGATAAAGTTGACATATAAAAATGACGTTTAACTGCTTACGGAACGGAATGGGATATTTTGTCGAAATAAATATATTTTTAAGGTTTACCTGCCTTTAGGGGATTGTGCAATTTTATAAAAGGCCCTTCGATAGTTGTGGATACCTACAAACATACTCGATAAATAAAGTTTTGGCTAATTATGACTGAAGAAGTTCCAGATAGTTGGGTCACTGAAGAAAACACAAATAGAGGTTTGTTACCTATACTTACTTTTTTTGTTATTATATTATAACAATAGCAATTATATAAAAACGTTACTTATGCTTCTATCTACCTAATTACTTTTAATATATCTTTGCTCTCCTTTCCTTGGTCATAACACATGTTGATTGTAGAAAATAGATACCATTCTTAGATTTAAAAAATATGATGTGTTAAGAATAATTTCACTGTTTATTATAAAATGTTTTAATTTATTTACTGGTTCATTTTGTGAGCTACTTATGCTATATGATATATGCACTATCTCAGCTGTGCGATGGAGGCTAATAAAATTATTTAGTTACCAAGAACCTACATACAAAACACTTCTCTGCCCATAATTCATAAACATTGAGAAATTGAAAAAAAGTAATAAACTGCTCAATAGAGTCCCAGCTTCTTCTAATTCAACTTTTAATTATTGTCTTTTTTGTGTATTTCAGGCATGAATATATCTACAAGTACATCTAGCTTTGAAGCCTTAGATCCACATGATCCAAATTTAAGTCACTTGGCAACTACATTGTTTCAAAAGACTTCAGATTATCTCACTGGTGAATTGACTGCAACACATGTAAGTGTAATTATTATTCTGAGTTATATGAAGTAATGGAAAGATGCAGTAGCATCAGTGTATTTATAAAGTTAAGCATGATCAATAATTGGTAGGAAAGTGCCTGAAAAATCTAAATGTCCTTCTCTACATCAAATAACATGTTACGCAATTGAGTGGAGGTGTATGCATAGTTGTTTTATTAGAGAGCACCAGGCTCCTATTTCATAAACTTGGGAAATTACTATGACATTTCAATGTTGCATGATCTTAATTGAAAAATGGGTATTTTTCTTTATATTTATAATAGCTAACAATAATAGGAATACTTTCCTGGACACTCTGTTTACAATAGAAGTTTTATTGTTATCACATCAACAGGCGGGATGTGTGTCCAATAGGGTTAGGTTAGTTAGATTTTTCTCAACATTTTCCACAAATTGACAACCAGCATGCCTATTTTGCATATTAGCTGGTAGCGCTATTATACGCGGTATTTTAACGACCTCCTCTATGAAGCCAAGCTGTGCTTTTATGTCACTTATGGTTGATACATGCTTTTTTTATTTCTTTACCTGTATGTTAGGTTATAATAATAACTATAATCATTTTAGAACATTAAAATAGTATGCTTCTGTTTGCAGGATCACTATGTGCTGCTGGAAGAAATCAATAGGTTAGCTATCACCAAGTATGCTGATCTACGTCAAATTACCGTCAACCTCGGGAAAACTGTCAGCGACTACAATGACATGTGTGAGTACATTAAATTTATAGGCATTGTATTGATGTAACTACATAAAGGAGGAATCAGATGGGTAACGTTTTGTTCAGTCAGTTGGTCTCTTTCTTTGCACATTTTATTGAACTCTAATCTAAACATAAAATTCTACAAAAACTTTGTCGCCACTTCCACATAGGTACTTCTCCCCAAGCATGCCTGTCTTAACAAACCACCATTTCTCTGCAATATCTCTTACTGATAATTTACCTGTTCTCTGAATGGCTCTCTTGATTCAAGTTGTTTTGTCCCTTTTGTGTATCATTGTAGTGACATAATAATATGCAATGAGAATAATATAAAAAATATTGAATTTGATAGATTTGAGATATTGAGTTTGACAGGCCTGTTGGTCTAGTGGTCTGCCTCTATTCTGTAGGGTCGTGGGTTTGATGATCACTACTGACACAGCTTATGTTATTATTATGTTTATTTTTTATTTAAAAGTATAATTTGTTGTCTAAGTAAGTATATTTTGTTGTCTGTATTCCATAACTCAAGTGCTTTAGTTACACAACTTGGGAAGAAGACAATGTGTGTCTTGTTATATTTAATTATATATAATATCATTATTTATACAGTTCACCTAACTAGAATTTTCTAGTGTGGGTATGACCTACATACAATAATGTAAAATGGGCAAAAAAATCCAGTGTAGTTTATTTCAAGCCAAGTTTTAATGTGATTCATATATTCTTAAACCACATAATTCAGAGCATGTTGTTTTAGAAAACATATACCTATGTATATACCATTGAGTTATTTTACCTCTGGCTTTTATAGCAGGAAGCCGCGACTGACAAATATAATCACGTCTGTCAAAAGTAAAATAACTGTGAACGGTTTGCTCCCGTAATCGATTTGTATTGTGATGTCAGCCAATAAAAAGTCTAATTTTATTGGTGGTGCATCCAAAAGGTTATTAATGTAAGTTTATAAAAAAGGATTGTTCAGTAAATGTACTTGGGATACATTTTCCTTGGGAGAATCAATTTGTTAAGGTCTAAAATTACTGGAGTATGAATACTGATAAGTTAAAATTTTAATAACAATGTTTGCGCCTGTTGTCGGCTCACCTGTATATGCATGACATCACTACACATACACATTTTACTTTAGAGTCGTAGACAGCATGCGACATGAAAGTGGTTTACATTTCTAATGTGTTCTTTTAACGATTCGCTCCCTAAATATTAACAAATGGATATTAATCATCACCACCACCTTATACGGGTGTTTAAAACTATTTAGAAGAGAAGAAAAAAACTTAAAGAGTTAAAAAATAACTTGACTCAGTAATAAGTTTTTATCTTGGTTGAGCTCAGAAATAAAAGAGTGGACTGTCTGCCTGATAGATATTGTATTATTTCGAGTAGATTACAATTGGCTTATAAACAGGTAGACTTGGTTTAAAATGAGCTGTGTCTGGATGTAGTAGTGCCCGTTGAAGTCCTAGTGAGATAGTGGGGGACTCCCACCCACCACGGTTCGCGCTGTTCGGTTACACGCAGACCGTATGTCTCCGACATATCTCTTTGACTTATCTGTATTAAATTAGGTACGCCTGCTAGGAAACCATTTTCTCATAAACTACAGTGGTACCATATTATTATGCTCCCGTCCCCATTGAGGTAATTGTATTTTTGAAGCCTTTTGCAGACTCTTGGATAATGTAATATTTCCTCGTGTTCGTGTGAATGCAGCTTAGCTTATTGTGACTGTCAGTTAGGTTTCATTCCTTGGAAACGTGTTTATTAGTTTTTAACTGGAACTTTACTATGTTTCGTGCGCAGTATAGTCTGGAGGTCTTCAAGTCACGGGTAAAGAGATACCTAATGTGAAAGATAATCGTGCTCCAGCGCTGCTTAACAACAGGAAGGATGTGTGTAGCTAATAAAAAAAAATATTACATTTTTTCAGATTTGTCGCGGATCCAGCCACTCCTGCAGCAAATCGATCAAATGGAGGAGCAAGTGTCCAAGTTTGAAGCGTCTGCCCACAAACTTGACAGTTACACTAAACAACTAAAAGCTCGTTTCAAAGAACTGGAAGATAAGTAAAGTATAATAATTGTTAATAGGGTAAAATATATGTATGAATAGCTTTTTGGTCTTCATTGGCAGTTGTTTTCTTTCAAAACGGGGTTTCTTTATACATAGTTTTATTCCTGATACCGTACGTTTTCACTGACTGGCCTTTCATGTATGCTTGTTATACTCTACTTCACGAATCCTAGTAGTATTATGGATGGATAATCGGACGAAAACATTAAGTATTGAACGACTCGACTTCAATAACAAAAAAAAAGAATCGACTTCAACCAGTAATAACTATTCGTTCGACCATACCATTTTAATTAATAAATAAACTTCCCCTCGATTTGTCGGGTTTGCCGTCATCAAACGCTGATTTCCTTATCATCCTTGGAAATATTTTCTTTTAAACAAATAAAATCTCCAATATCGATTCATAAACGACCAAGTTAGCGGCGAACAAGCATAATAAAGCACATAAAGGCTGACTTCGTGATTATGATCCGGAGTAACGTTCTCTATCTCAGAAAATTGTAACGATTCCAACAGTATAGTCGTTTTTGTGACATTGTTTAAATGTATCTATGCAGTAGCTGTCCCGGCAAACATTTCTTTTGCCGTAGAAAGATTTGTACCTCGTGTTTTGGGAGAAATACACCTTTTAAACCTGCCCTGGACTTCCACGTGTAATTCAAGACCAACATTAGTGAAATCGGTCCAGCCGTTCTCGAGTTTCAGCGAGACTAACAAACATCAATTCATTTTTATATACATACGTGTAATAGATATTATAATGTATGTTTAAGATTTATGGTCACACAAATATTTATAAAAAAACTTTGTTTACGAAAAGAAGTATAGATACTTTTGAAATCGCTATCATTTGCTAAGTAAGAAAAAGTAGGTACGCATCATGACCTCGAAGTCGTTTTTTGTAGTCTTTCAATAATGTTTTATTATTATTTACTTTTATATCAATTTACAATGGACCTACCAACCTGTAATGATGTTAAAATGTGTGTAAATAAAAAAGATCGAAAAGGCTGGTTACACTAGATTTAGACAAAAAAAGGTCCGCCGCACGCCAAAGTTAATGAAATAAAAGGCCATTTATATTTTTTAATCTTTTTATAACAAGTAGTTCCAATAAAATTTTACAAGTTCGTTTTGTACAAGATCAGAGTATTTCGGTAGTGAAAAACATAAACAGATCCTGAAGGTTATTAGTGGCATGAACAGTGGATTGAGTGCTTGAATGAGAAGAGTTTAGGGTTAAACTAGCGATGGGATCAATTATATCCCATACAATTCAGCCCGTCCGTGCATCCAATATTCCTAATTATATAATATACAGGAAGATTTTATTATAAGTATTAAAAATAAATTATTAAACTAATATAATATACGTACAGTGCGTTTACTAATGAGCTTCTTAAGTTGAGCCAAAATTGTTATTGTACAATCAATCACAAATGTCAATAATGAATGCTAAGGTACAAGTTATGATCGGAGTGCAGAGAGTGAGATGCAGGAGGCGTGACTTGCTGCGCCGCGGAGTGCGCCGCGGAGCGCGCCCTAGCGCCCACAGATGCATGGACGAACCAATTGACTACAACGACCCTGTCGTAACTACGGATCCCTAATTTTAATAATGAAACTTTCTCGACTTTCCTAGGGGCGTATATGTTTTAAAAGCTTTACATTCAAAAGTCTTCACAAAATTGTATATCTTACCATATCTAATCTATTTGTCAATTAAAAGATGTTATTATCTCTTATTACTATAAAATAGTCTTTCCTAATGCAGACTTCGAACTTGGAGTGAAACGAAGAGAAAATCAAGTAGTAGGTAAGCAACTTCCTTTAGACACTTGTGGAAAGTACTTCAAGTAGGTATATGTAAGTGACTATTTAGAATAGGGATAAATTACAAGGATAAGGGCATGATAAGGGTAGGTACTTATTCAATTCCCGTTCCGTTTTAAAACGGCACCTAACAACTTTAAGTTTTGTTTTTTAAAGTATAAATATATTGGTATAATTTTTACTTATTCAATTGATATAATAAACACACCCTCCCTGTCTCTCAGTTAGCTAAACAATCATTTTAACGTTACCAACTAAATGTATGTACAAAATAATTAACAATCTTAACACAACAAGCTATTTACGTTATTCTTAACATGGAAATTGCTGTTCATATTGTTGTTTTTGACTGGCATGAAGGACCTCCTCTACGGGTACCTACCTATTTGTAACCAATCGGATTCATAAATAGTCTCCATTGTTGAACTAAAATTCGCAAATCGGTCCAATTACAAAATGTGTTACATAGGCCAAAACCAAAAATATTCATGTTGGAGACAAGACATTGCAGGGCCATTGTTTGGTGAAGTCATTGAATGTTCTCTGCAGGAAATATTAATGATTAAATCAGCAATTTCTTAGTTAAGAATGCACAGCCACTGTCGGCTTGTCTTCTGTACCTACAATTGATGCCGACCGCTATGTACCAACCATAATGTACGAAGGATGTCAAGGTAAAGTTACACCAGCAGTAGCTAACACACCCGGAAATGGAAACTAGGCATCGGAAAGTAATTGTTGCTTTTTTCTCAACAAAGTCAGAGAGCTTCAGCGATATGAAAGTTATTGTTCGATACCTGTATTGGACAGGTACCTACGTAAGGGCAGATATTTTAACCGATGCATATCTGCATCTAGCTAGCTACAGAAAACATTACCGGAAGGCCTCTCTTTGCTTTGTAACGCAATTGACACACGGGACCCACGATAGACACACGTTGAACGTTTGTTCCTTTATTATCAAACTACATATTGCTTTTACTTTATTGTGCCTGGGTGTGTTCCAATTGCGTCAAGCTACAAGATACAGCGCCGGTCTCCATAGAAGAAAACGTTTTGATATACATAGGTCGATTAAATTATTTGCCCTTTTAATTTAAAATAATTCCATCTTGTATTGACTTTGACGAGACATCCACTCATGTGGACTGACGTCAATATTCTCCGTACCTACCTATATTATTTTGTAAAAAAAGGATACAACCGCGTAACCTCTCACAGCATACTATACAACTAATCGACGTTCGTGTCAATTCACCATCGGTTACCTACATAACTCCTTGCAGCCGCTGCCGCAAGGAGTGGGTGGGCTTGGCTCTCCGGCATGGGGTAGGGAATCGAATCCGCCGCACCAAAGCATCCCAACAGCCATATTCCCTTTTTGATTAGTCTATCTCTGATGTATTGAGATAGTAGTAACTGGAAGCCGCTAGGAACAGCTCTGCGCGGCGGACTCGACCCTGCGTCCGGAATCACCCAAGCCCAATTGCCATGCAAGCAACAACACGCGACCGCAACGCACTCTGGAGGTAGTTCATAGAAACTCTACTTTCAATATGTTTAAAATATCTCTTTTAATTCAACGTAGATAATTATCTATTCATAACTTTTCTATAATATGTTTCAGAAGCTAGACCGTTAGTAAATGAACGTTGGTATGTCGTCTGCGTAGTCCCAGTAACGCTGGCACATAATGCGATGACTCATAAGTTCTTTAAAATCTTTTAACTCGTTAATAAAATTTATGAACTCCTAATTAAAATGGGTACAAGAAACCGACGGCACTTTACAAGGTACCATTGCTTATGCTTTTCGTTTTTTTTACTATTTTAATAAATGTCATTAAAATGACAGACTAAAGAGCTATGTTAATTTTACGCCGTGACTTACATCTAAGTTTCGTTATATTAGCCTAATCACATCGATTTAGAACATTTGTTGTGTTTTGGTGATTGTTTTGTGGCGGAGTCCGTGTAGCAGGAAGCTGGCGGCGGCCTTGAGGGGCGCGACGAAGGGGGCGGGCGCGGGAGCCTCCCAGTGTCAGACGTTGCCGGCGGAGGGGAAGCGCGGCGGCGGCAGCGGCGGCGGCGCGCGCGGCTCTCCGCCGCCCGACGACTGCTCCGACACTGCACACACAACAACACAAATCTCGCACTGCTCAATCAACTCTACCTACTACCTACCAGTACATCAATCATACTGAAAGGCTATGTTGTGTCCATACAACATTATTTTACTGAATTGTTTCCAGTATGTATTTAATCCATAGGAAAGAATAACGCTAATTCAAGGATGATTGATTAATGGAATTAAAAAGTAATGAAATGTAATATGCCAAAGTTCCTGGTAAGCCAGCACCAATGCAATAGCAGCTTACGTGAATCGTGTTTCTCATCGGAGGCTGCGGGGGGCGGCGGCGGCGGCAGCTGCTGCTCCAGCGCATTCACGCAGTTCATCATGCTGCCGTAGAGCCGGCTGTCGCGGAAGCTGTCCCTATGATCACACAAAAGTCGTTACTGTACACATTCCGCAGTTAAGTACCTACAAAACCTAGCATTTATGCATCAAAATATAACAGTAGTTGTATGTATGGTATTCATTATGAAAGTGTTTTCGGTAGGTAGTTGATGAACTACTGACCTGCCGTTGGAATTGCGGAACAACGCCAATATCTCTTCGAAGGTCTTATTCTTGGTTTCAGGAACTTTTTTATATGTAAATATCCAAAATATTGCCAGGAAAACACTAAAAGGCAGGAATGTATAATTATCCAGTAGTGCCTGCGGAGAAAAACAATAATTTGTTAAATACCAACATACTGCATTATATGTCTCAGCAATTGTTATGCGTCTTATGAAAATAACAAGTTTTACCTTCATGCTAGGGAAGCCAATTCCAACGACAAAGTTGGCCATCCAATTAACTAAAACGGCGATGGCCATGGCTGAGGGGCGCGGGCCCTGCGAGAAGAGCTCGGCGGTGATGAGCCAGGGGATGGAGCCGGGACCCACCGCGAAGAAGACCACGAAGCTCAGCGTCGACACCACGGACAGGTAACTCATCCAGCCTATCATTTCCTGGACATAGCCGAAAAACTCCTATCAGGGGATAGAAATTGTGTTCTTTCCCGCAACCGACTGGTGCAGAAACAAACCGCAAACACAAATGCTCCCGTGACGTCACACAGCCGAGCGCGCACCGCGGCCCCGCGCGTGCGCAGCCTACCGCAGCGCTGACTTCAACTCGATGCGCACTAATGTGTGATAGTAATGTGCGTTCTGCTTCTGAGCAGCGTTCTTTCGTGTTCAAGTGATAGCGGAGGAGTATGTTTTATATTTGTAAAAATCGCGTGTGCATTGCCTCACCGGTGAATAATATATAGTAAATGCGCGTATCTAAGTACCCCCTCGATTTTTCAGTTCCAACAGTTGATAGTTTATTGCAAGTGTAGTTGCAAACAAAAACGTGTTATGTGCTGTGTGAGTGATGTCTCTAGCATTTATATTTGACAATTTATTTCTTTGTAACCAATATCTTTCCTACCGAGAGACCCGTCGTCGGCGCAAGGAAAGTCGAAGGAGGGGGGACATCGACGCAAAGCGTGAAAGCAAACATAAAAAAATAACATAATCAACAAAAAATTTAACGCTTGCGAAGCATGTACCTTAGGTATATACTTTATGTTACATATAAAGTCCGAAATATCTCATGGCATATTGTTAGTTTTCAAAACAGAGCTTTAATTCTGGTTAATAATGTTGAAATAAGAAAATAGTGTCTGTTTAGCGCGGTGCCCTTCTACTACTCGTATTTACTATAATTTAATAGTTCTGACACTCTCCCTTTTCACAATTAAAAGAATATAAAATATTTCTTCGTCAATGCCCCTTACACTGGACTTTAGCCGTAACATAATTTTCATAAATACGAAAAAAACGTAACGAATAAATACAGGCGAAGCCTACTCTAATAGGAAGCCAAAGGAGAGTTTTTTTCTTCAATAATGTAACCGTACATAACATCCCTTATTCCACACTCCATACCCACTATGTAGGTTTAGCTTACATAATGAACAGATTCCTAAAACAGAATCCTACAAACTACGTAAGAATAACGTAGTTGCATCTCTTTTGTGTCCTAATATCTTTGTCTCTTATCAAAAATAGAACAAACAAACTTATACCCTCTTACCAAAACGAGTTGTAATGTATACCGAAGTTATTACAGGTCTATTGAAACTGTTTATTCCGTACATACAACTGAAAGCCTCAGCTGAGCTTGGTGTAATGTCGAAATATATAGACCGCGTTTATTGGTAAAACCGATAAAATACCCCTCACATGTCGTATGTAATCTAAAAAGTGTGTAACTGCAAACAATAGTGAGAAGTTTCTTAAAGAATTTTTAAATAATATATTCTCATCGCAAATATTTTCTTTTATTATAAAATATTTTCTCATCGCTGCCACATGTTAGGTACCCAGTGATCTAGAAGAAGTAGAATG
The DNA here is from genome assembly GCA_012932125.1 of Conopomorpha cramerella. Taxonomy (NCBI): domain Eukaryota; kingdom Metazoa; phylum Arthropoda; class Insecta; order Lepidoptera; family Gracillariidae; genus Conopomorpha; species Conopomorpha cramerella. The sequence goes on from SJJU01000350.1 coordinate 15,023, forward strand.
AACTAAGCCAAAAGCCAAATTATGTCTTGCAGGGTTTCAACTCTATCAAACGGCTTGACACTGTCAATTTTTTTGTATGTTTTTTAAAAAGTTATTTATTACACCCGTATAGTAGGTATCATTTATCTAAGTTGGATGGAACGACGACCAAACCGTTTTACTTGAACGTGCCCTGTAGTGTTCATTTTATATTGATCATTGGCGCACCAAAACCCCAAAAAATATAAAAGTGATTCTGATTTGCCTTTCTAGTAATGTGGAATAATGGGCGTACCTAAAATTATGACTGGATACTGAACTTTTATTTTATGTAATTATGTAGATATGTTTTAACTTCTTAACTGTTACTGATTGACGTAGTTATTTTAACATCCTCTTGTACGTTGTAACTATGGAAATTTAGTTCTGTTCAGTTTCCATACACTTTTGTTTGAATAATCTAGTCTAGATAGGAATAACTTGAAAAAAAATCATATAAACGAATAAAATATGTAAGGGTACCTACGTAAGTAGATTTAACAGGAGTAGTATTTGTAAATAGTTTTCTACGGTTACAACAAACACAGATAGCTTTTGAAGAGAAAGTTACATAAAGGTACACTACGAATGTAATTAAAACCACACAAAAAGCGCTCGAAGAGTTAAGTGAGCAACTAAAGCAAGCATGCCTTAATATTTAAAAGAATGAAGTCGGAATATCGGTGGAAATTGGACATAATCTGTTTAAAATTGTATTACACATTTTTGTGGAGTATAATTTTTAACAAATTTTGCACAAATTAATTGTCCAACTTTTACACCAACATTCCCACTTTTATTACTTACCGTCAGTCAGGTAACACATAAAATTGAAATATCAAAAAACCTACTATGCTACGCATTTTTTAATTTCTATTTTTTACACTTTTATTTGAAATCATTCATTACAATAATTATTAATTAAGTCAAAGACGTTACAGTCAGAGTAGGAATAAAAACTGTTCGCTGATTTTTGATTACGGATAAAAAAGCTATTACTATAAGATGAAATACTAAACTTGATTAATTTGTTCCAAATATTAGTTAGTGCTAGAAGTGATCTTTACTTTTGACCTACAATATGTTATCAAAAAATTAGACACTTGCGCAAGTAGGGGACCTGGGGATATTTAAAATGTAACGTCGATACAATACCCTAATCAAGTAGAGACGTGAACTATATATGCATGTGACACACCTTGATGAGGAAGGAGATGGTGATGAAGATGGAGAAGATAAACATGCCGCCGAGGCCGTAGAGGTGCAGTGTGCGGCGCCCGGTGCGGTCCATGAGCGGCAGGGAGACCAGCGTCATGCCCACCATGATGGCGCCAATGCCCATGGTCGCGAACTTAGCCGACTCCTCCGTCAGCCCCGACGACGTGAATAGGGACGTGGAGTAGTAGAACACCTGCAACGCATATCGCAATGTTGTCTCGTTGTTTTTTGTTTACCCTACTTCTACCAATACCCACAATCCATTGACATTCGAAAATCCAATTTCTATTCATAATATAATCAACTATTTTAAGAACCAGTCCGAACCAACTGTAATTTACATACAGACGAAGAAAAGAACGATATGTAGTGCTTTAGATATTTATTGAAGATCACGTGAATCTGAACATCCGTAAATAACATAGGCACTGTACGTGTAACACGAAGAGGGAGTCGCGCTCATAAAATGGTCTCCAATTTCAGTATGTGTGGCTCCGGCGACAACGCTTCCACTTGCATGTTAGGTTCATAAGAAAAGAGCTTACGTGACCTACATGCGAGTGCGATGCATGGATTTTAACAGAATGTGTTCATGTCGGGGGGAGGGATTGGGAGTGGGAGAGCTTACAACGCCACCCTTGGACGGCGTCTATTTAAATAAAGATTCGTTTGAAAATAGATAGGTCGGTTACAGTATGCAAATATAGAGTTTCATTATGCAACATAGAGCAGCCAGAAGATAGTCTGGGGTAGTTTATAGTTGGTAATGTTTGTCTGGTGTCATGTTATTCTGAGTGTGTGGCTCACCGCGTTGATGCCGCTGAGTTGTTGGGAAAGCTGCATGACGACGCCGATGAGAAGGGGCGCGCGCAGCGTGGGCGAGCACAGCAGCTCGCGCATTGAGATGGACGCCTCCGCCTGCTGGGCGCGCTCCTCCGCCCGCATCTCCTCGATGTCCTCTTCCACCTGCATATGCGTTCCACATTCAGGGCCCATTTAAACAAGGTAGCCTATAATGTTTATAGGTAGCTAGCATAAAAAAAAATACACTTCACGCATTTAATCCCGCAGCCGCAGCGGGGTAGGCAGAGGCACTTGCTAAAGCAAGTACCCACGGCTAGCTAGCATGGCCGCGTAAAAACCTTTTTGTATTCGCATCGATATTTAAAATTCATAATTCGTCTAACCATCTACTATTCCACTAAAGTTATAGCTTAGAATTTGACGGCCGGTATGGACTAGTGGTCAGGGCATCTGCTTCTAGGATGACGGTCGCGAGTTCGATTCCCGCCGCCGACATAATGCTTTAGTGATGAGCTAAGGCATTTGTTGTGTGAGTCTGGGTGTTTAGCTATGTTTAAGTATTTACACATAGCAGACAGGTCACCGTGTGTAAAAATGTCCCAGTAAATATATTATTTATATTATAATTAGTGGTACCCACTAATTCTCTGATTATTATTCACACAGTTTTAATGTCGAGACATATAATCTCAGCGTCTACTAGTATCCTATCTACATAATATCATATACACCAAGTTGACCCCAGAATCCAAACATGAAATGAAAATGTCAGACGTCTATGTCTCTAAAATGGTTCGCCGAATTCCCGGTATAGTAAATATGTAGCTATGTGCGTACCTATACTATAAAGTAGCGGCAGAACATGTCAATTACCTGTGACCTTAGCTTTGTATGTTGCATGTCGAAAATAAATTGCCTAGTCGGCTGGGCCGACACAGTACGAATTCAATTAACGGGATACATCAGCAGCATAAAGCCAACGACAAAGGGAATCAATTTACGTATTTTTCAATGTTGCCAGGTGCGGTATACCTGTTGTTTCCCCGCTGAATTAAACGCGAAACATATTCTTGCAAAGCACAAAGCCTATTTACATACCAGTGTGTGGTTTTCGTTCAGTTTGCACTCGTTTGAAGAGCACTAGGGCGCATTGGTACTATATTTGTGTAATAAAATGTTAGGAGCGAGTTCCGTCAGTGTAAAGTTTGTTAATTTAGCTCTGGTTTCTGCTATAAGTAAACATCGCTACAAAACTTTTGTGTAGTATTTGCATAGAATAAATAAACAAAATAAAATAAATACACTCACGCTTTAATTACCTACTCTCAAAGCGTAGTAGTAGAGGCAGGCACTTGCCAAGCAAACTGTCATGACCACCATCCCCTTTATTAATAACAAAAGTTATACATTACAACTAACACACTGTTCTGCCTTTAGCGTACCAGGGATCATATGTTAGAAAAAGACAAATACTGAGTAATTTACACTATTTGTAACTGGCTAAACAAATCTTGCATATCGTTCACGTTTTAGTAGGTGAATGGTGCACATAATGTGACGGTTAAACACCCTTGTTTCAGGACGGTACAGTAATATTGTTAGATAATCGATCTTAAACGTGTCTAGCCAGCTTGAGAACCCATTTATCGCTGGTCTTTCAATATCGGCACTTATCGGTAACGGAGGATATTTTGATGACTTTTTGCGTATAAACGGGCCTGACGGGCGTCGAGATAATATTTTTCTGATACCTGCAGTGGTTTAGCAGAAAAGAGAAAAAAAACTGTGTGTCCGGCTAGCTTGAATTTACGTACGAAACTTTTGGCTGATACTTCCGGACCTTAATAAGGAGCGTTTCCGAATATGGTTCATTTACTAACGTTATATGACGTAATTGTTTGATTTATGGCGTCACATGTAAGCGTTTACGAGAAATCAATAAAAAGTAATGTCCAAACAGCCTGAAGTTCAAGCAGGCTGGACACTTATCTCCGCTGCCTGACCACCTGCGGACTTCGAATTAGACTTACAACGTTGTAACGACGACTATGATGTTAATCAGAAATTGTGTGTCAGGGACGCTTTGCGTACTTTTAAAGATATTGATCATTCTAATCTAAATATATAAAAGGAAAAGCTGACTGAATGACTGACTGACTGACTGACTGACTGACTGACATATCAACGCACAGCCCAAACGGCTAAACGTAGAGACTTGAAATTTGGAACGGACGTAGCTTAGGTACCATAGGGGTGCACTAAGGAAGGAATTCCCGAAATTACCACGGAAACGGGAATTAACGGGATAAAACGTTTGTATGAAAAATCTAAACCGCTCAAGGTAGACGCTTGAAATTTAGGATGCAGGTACCTTAGTACATTTAAAGCTAAGGTGCAACAGGCTATTGGAAATTCCCATGGGAAAGGGAGTTATCGGGAAAAAACTTTTGTATGATAAACCGCTTTAGTTAGACGCTTGAAATATAGGATGCAGGTACTAAACTATGCGAATGAAATCGCGGGGCGTCCGCTAGTTTTCCCATACAAAAACTGTGGCAGGGTAACCATTAACTAGGTTTTATATAACACTAAGTGTTTTAAGGTGCATCCTGCATTGGAACTACGTAAAAAAATCATTAAGAGTAAGACCAAAATAGGTACGTAATTTTTAATTGACGTTGATTAACGTGTCGGTTGGTTATCCTTCACCTACTTAAATGTCAGACATTTGCAAGATTCGTCCAGCACGACTCTGCCATGTGGCTTAGACTTGCTGCAGGCTCCAGCATTTCCGCCTACCACGGTGGTGACAAATTTAATTTCTAAAGAAAACATTACTAACTAATCGTGCAGATGCAGTCGCTGCTCGTGCTGTCGGCAGTTGCAGTTGAAATAGCACATTTAGAAGTTGCATGATAGCTTTAACGTGGTTACCTGATTACTAGCACGCAGACGTCGCAAGGCACGACGGGCCTCTTCCTCCCACTGACGCGTGATGAGCAGGTACCGCGGTGACTCGGGGCACGCCGGCAGCAGTAACAACTGTAGCACCGCAGGGCAGATCGCCAACCCTAAGAACATGTCCTGCATCACACACTGCCCACACCATAGACACTTGTCCACTATACAGCAAGCACATCACTCACCCAGCAATATAGGCCACCCATCGTCGGTGCCTAGGATTTGCTCGATGCCTAATACCTGCGACAACAGAAGGCCCACCGTCACCGCCAACTGATTGACGGTACCTAGACCACCTCGAAGATTCAAGGGAGCTATTTCGGATATGTACATTGGCACTAGTGACGTGTTCAGTCCTGAAATAAAAAAGGATTTTTTGTAATTATACGAAAATAAGCTTTCTGTACAAAATAAAAAGTATGCATTTATAAAGGTATAAAGGGTACATATATAAATTATTTAGGTATGTATATTTGAACCGGTTGCTTACCACAATTGACACCGATGATAAAACGACCAAAAAATAACATTTCGTAACAATGCGAAATTTTGGTGAAGCCCATGAGACTCGCGCCGCTGATGCCGAGGATGTTGTTCAGCAGCAGCCCGCCCTTCCTGCCACCATAAGACCATTGTGTCATTTACCGTACTCTAAAAGTTTTAACATATTTTTAAATCAGATAATAATTCAATCAGTTAAAATTGTGGGTTACCTTCCGAACCGGTTCGCGATCATGCCTCCCGAGAAACCGCCCAACATGCCGCCAATAGCGAAAATACTAACAGCGATAGAATAAAGCGTATTGACAGAATCCTCATGAATATCTTTTCCGTATCGATCCTTATACACATCTTTCATGAAGTTCTCGATGTTCTGTAAATGTAACATGAATCAATAAAATTGGTGACGTATTAACGAAATATATTTTATAAAACTTAAAGAAAAACGAGACATCAATGTTTTAAAATATTGAGAGTATTAAGTATTTATTTACTGCGTAAGTGTTAAATCTAAGAACAAACCCTGTTAGAGTATTATTAAAACGATGAATTGAGCTCACCCGGCCTGGAGCGTTGATGACGCCTGTGTTGTATCCAAATTGCAACATGCCCAACACAGCCGCTAAGATTGCATACGATAGGAAGAATGTTAAACCCTGAAAAATAATGTTTATCCAGTCATTTTATTATTTATACAATACGATGCTATACCCGCAGATAAATTTAAGTAGGTATAGACATACCTTATGAATTTCGATTTGTTTTATTGATATTCTGAGAAAGAAAGTGGCCTAGTTAGAAATTCTTTTTACGAATGGCAAAGGCGATATTAACAAAAAGGGAAATATTAATTAAGTTTCCTTTGGTTTAATGTTCAGCGTTATTCAGCTTTTAGACACTATTCGTGGAGTTTTATTAACGAACTAGTGGACGCCCCGCGATTTCATTCGCTTAATTTAGTAGTACCTGCATCCTATATTTCAAGCGTCGAACTTAAGCGGTTTAGATTTTTCATACAAAAGTATTTTCCCATTAATTCAAGTTCCCGTTGGAATTTATGGAATTCCTTTCTTAGTGCACCCCTTCGGTACCTAAGCTACGTCGGGCTGTGCGTTGATATGTCTGTCAGTCAGTTTCTCCATTTATATATGATATTTAGATAAAACAAAGTCGTCTCCCGCTGTCTGTCCCTATGTATGCTTAGATTTTAAAAACTACGAAACGGAATTAAATGCAGTTTTCTTTAGAAGATAGTGATTCTTGAGGAAGGTTTATATGTATAAAATAATGGTAACTTTTTAAAATTAGGGATGTGTAAGAGTAAACATATATACCTAATCAGAATTCAAATTAAGCTATCAGGAGTTACACGTGTTATTGTGAGTCAACCATAAAAGATAGCCATATGCTGTTGCGGGATATATTTTAGACAATTTTATATAGAATATTTCAGTCATACATGATTTCGATATGTAACTTTAACCATTAAGGCTGCACACGCGACGGAAGCTTTAAAAATGAAGTAACTTCTCCCGTTTTCCTAAAATTTCCCGTCACTACTCTGCTCCTATTGATTGTAGCGTGATGGAAAGTGATGATTTCGATATGTAACTTTAACCATTAAGGCTGCACACGCGACGGAAGCTTTAAAAATGAAGTAACTTCTCCCGTTTTCCTAAAATTTCCCGTCACTACTCTGCTCCTATTGATTGTAGCGTGATGAAAAGTATACTATAACCTGCCCAGTAGTATGAAGAATAATTGTACCAAGTTTCGTTAAAATCCATCGATTAGTTTTTGTTTCTATCAGGAACATACAGACAGACAGACAAACATTTTACCGATTGCATTTTTGGCATCAGTATCGATGACTAATCGCCCCCTGATAGTTATTTTGAAAATATATTTAATGTACAGAATTGACCTCTCTACAGATTGATATTATAAGATAAATAGATGAAGAGGTGACGAGGACCTTAGCCCTAGAACGAGGAGAGTTTACAACAGAAACAGGGATGGATAAAGACGATTTGTATCAAGTTAAAAAATAATGCCCCATACGCCGAGCCGGAGATCGAGTGTAGTCGAGTTTGGTGGTTTAAGTAAGATACATTGGATGTCGTGCTGACCTGCTCCAGCAGGCGGAGCTTGCGGCGCTGCGAGTGCTCCTCCAGCCGGTCCACGTACTCGCGCAGCTCCTCGATCTCCTCCTTCACCTGCTGCACCGTGTCCAGCTCCTGCTTGATGGCCACCATATCCCGCTTCACCTGCCGCGCCATCATAACACTTTACATCCCACACGTAACGTGCCCGCCCACGCAATCTCGATTGCATTGCTATATTGCGGCGGAAAGTGAACTTCTAACAAATTAAAATTATAGTTTCTAGTCCAGAACAGTTTAATTGTGTGGGAGGGCAGGGGATATAGTGTTTTAGCAGTATTTATAGACTTGTAACAGTAAGTTCACCGACAAAACTATGAAATAGGATTGTTTCTGCGTTGTTGCGAAGAATTTATCCGAGAAGATCTATTTTAAGCGCAGACTTGTTTCCCCAACAGAGCTTCAAGTTCAGTCATTTACAGTAGAAGGGAGTACTCTGATATCAGTTTCAGTTGCTCTCTTACAGCTGACACCTACACAACGGACGCCCAATGAGAATTATTGAATAAAAGTAATAAATTATTATATTAAGTTGCGGAATTGTTCCCTATTTAGGCCCTTTACCCCTCAGACAGGCTGTCGATTGTTCAACTTTTACTTACTTGGTTGTTGAATATATTTGAATATATCTTTTGAATATATCTGGAGGCCAACTCTGTTATATGGGCACCGCATGAAGTTAAGTACAAAAGTATGTTAGAAAAAATACAAAATAAATTCGTGCGGTATTTGTACCTAAAACAATATGGAGTATACCCCTTCTTTCCACTGACGTACCCAACATTATTTGTACTTGGTATGGTGGGGTATACTGAACTTGGGAGTCAGAAGAGATGTAGCAGTAGTAACATATGTCTTCCAAGTACTTAGGGGTAAAATTAACAACCCCAATATACTTGGGAGGTTATATTTAAATGCACCGAACAGATATGTGTGGAGGCGACGTAAACCTCCTCCGTTCGCGATACCAATTGGGAAGACTAACCTGGTAGATAAGTCGCCTCTATCGCGAGGAATAAGGGACCTCAATGCCATTGCTGAGTCCGTAGACGTATTAGTGTTTCTCTGGGAGAATTTTCAAAGGCAGCGCTATATATAATTAGCTATAGGTAATTTTATAGTCTAAGGAAATATTATATTTATATTTTTTTTTGTATTTGAATATGTTAACGGCATTTCTTATTTATATTTGATTTGTTTGTTGTTAAATTAATTATATTGAAATATGATATAAGAATAAGTAAAATACCTACCCTACTATTATAATAAGGAATTGTGTACACTTTATCGTATTAGGCGTAGCCTGTACAGATAAAGGTTTTATGGAAATAAATAAATAAATAAATTTGATAACAATAACTATTTTTACTAATCTGACCTAACTATGGGACCGGCGAGCATCTCATCTTCTTCCTATGATTAACGTTTTTGGTACAAATTAGGATCATTATCGCTAAGAAGCCGACTTACAGTAGTTAAAAGACACGGAGTGAACAATACATACAGACAAGTGTTCACATCACGGAAATAAAATGCTATTATAGGTAAGTAGGTACGCCACAGTTACAGCGGCAGATATCCGGTGTAGTTGCCTACTTAGTTTGACATACTTTATTGTACAGTGTCTACTGTCTATTCAACACCCTTCTATCTATCTGCATATTATATTTATTCAGATATAGATACGTGCATCGTGAATTTAATTAAGTACTATTATGAAAACTTTTTTACTATACGTTTAAATCTCGATATCCAAACGGAAAGGCGCGGCGGCGCTTTAATGAAAACCGCGTGAATTAATTTTAACTTCTCTTTGTTGGATGTTGGTGAGTCGACGTGGTGTGTCACATGTGTGTGTAGGTTGAGCGTGTGTATTGTACTCACCTCGGAGACCTCACTCTGGCATGACTCGACGCTCTTGGTGAGCTCTTGCAGCTGCGTGCGGATCTCGCAGAGCGCCACCGTGGTCTCGAGCTGCCGGTCCCCGCGCTGCAGCTCGTCCAGCTTCGCTGACAGGTTCATGCTCATCACGCTCACCTGGCGCTGCAGGCTGCACAACACATACGCACACAACACATTTTGGAGTTTGCTTAATAAATAAAACGAAATAAAATGTTGGTCACGGATTTCTCAGTAAATATCTAGGTATTGTAATTTTTTCTATAACGTGCCGACCTAATATTTCTGAATGAATATACAATTACGTAAATTAGTCGGTACCTACCTAATTTCCAAAACATAATAGAATATACGTATAGAAAGCGCAAAATAAACTAATTAATAGATGTTATACCGGTACTAGTTACCTACTATTCGCTATACTCATTAAGGATTAATTCACATTTCATTTGTAGGCGAATGTGCCGAATTGAATTGAATTTATAATATATTTCTGTCACATCGCTGCACCCGTGACTATTAAACCGTATCTCATTCAACAAAGTTTTCTGTGACAGCGAGTGAGCTGCAGGGATGAATGAGTTAAATAATTGTGAGGAGGAGATCTGGGGCGGGGGCTATAGCCGGGGCCGGTCGCTCTTCAGCAGAAGGCGACGCCGCCGCCTCAACCACTAATTAATTTACCATGTAAGAGCATCAATGCCGCCTGGGATAAGGCTTGGCTGTGAAATAGTTTATAATATACCATATGAATCCGTCCAAAGGCTTCGCATATTGTTCTGGGCCATGCTACATACGTAAGCTAGCCGGCTATGAAGCCTGTTAATTTTAGAAATATCGATTTTTTCAATGGACATGGTATCTTAGCCTTAGAATGGCTATCGTATCGGTTAAAATATAAGTCACTTCAACACACGTGATGATAGGGAAAGCTCGTCGAGTTGTGGACGGAATCGCAGCCGCAATGTCTGATAGACTTCCGGCTCCCCAGCGTTGCTGCTGTTCTAATTTTAACAAGCAATATCGAGAGAAGTAATTAACTTCTCCTAGTAATTTCCCGTATCGGTAGCGATTTATTTCAGCGCTATGAAGGTAATTTGATTGCAAATGCAGCGAGCGAACTTTTTATTTTCAACCTCGCTCGTACACTATGAGCTTCAAAATTGAAGTTAAAATGTTTGGAGTGGATGTAAAGTACCTACTCAGCTTTTAGCTTGAAAAGCACTATAGCTGTTTGCGACTTTTGGATAGGTACGTACAGACTAAAATGCCGAAATAAAATTGTAAGGTGAGGGTGGTGGGGTACTTTGTCTACAGTACTTATTATGTCATCATTCAATACAACACTACCTTTGCACAGCACAAACACCTGCTTCTGAATGGTGCACGATTGAATAGCACGAGTGTGTATAGAATGTTACATAGGTATTATTTAAGTTCCAATTCAACGTACAGCTTAGGCACCTATTCATAGACTCCTATGCAATATAATCCCCTTGCCTTTGACGTGCATCTCCGCTTACAATGACCCCCTGCATCGCTGCAGGCGATAGGGTCAGACAGCTCTACGGTAAAATATCAGTTTCTGTATTCAGGAAAGTATCAATAGCCGGCGGATTCAAAGCAGCATCGTCGCGGCCTCGCTTCGAAGACAGAAACTCAATTTAAAATTTATAAGTATTGAATGAAGTGCAGAGGCAATGAAAGTGGTTGGTACCTATCGTGGCCGTCGCTACAAGGCTCGCCCACGGGCTGGGTGTGGTGGCCGGCGCCGTGCCGTGTGCGGAGCACAAACACTACACACGGACATTCACACCCTCGTGAGCACCGCAAACAGGCGCCGCGGAGTCCGCCCCGGGCGACACTACGTAACTACTGCTTCACACTCGGTGCAATGTGTCGGTTCCTCGAAACGGAGGTATCTATTCACGTCCTAACTCAGACTTATAGGGTTACTACAACTTACGCCGCCGCCGCTGCCGGGTGAGTCGCGTCATCGATCTTAACATATCTTCAACTACTCAACTGGATTCATTTATAATAGTGGCTGATTAATTGGCTCTCTGAAACGATGCACGCTTCGATTTAATACGTTAGCACAAATGTTTCAGATTAGGTATTGAAGTTTGTTTGATGGTTAAATGCATCTGCATATAAGTATTTTCTCATCCGGTATGTAAGCGAATAGTGTTTGCTTATAAAACATAACATTATTAAATAAATACTTACACAAGTTAAATAATCTATATTTCAGTTGCAGATATCTGAATAAACGTGTCTAGAGTATTTAGAGTCGCCATGACACTAAACATACACAGGCAGGTCTATCCATAAACCAGGTCAAAAATGGTCATAAGAATTGACCATTGCACTTTTCTTATAATCGAACCTACAAAAAGGGTTGCTAAACATAAAAGGTGTTGATACACTGAAAATCCTCAAAAGAAAACCAATTATTTGTATTGTACAATAACAAATTAATAGAATATATTCAGACATATTATTTTTATTAAAACACAGTGAACAAGCGTTTGACCACCATCCTGACTGATGTTAAGCAGTGATGTGGTCTACGATGGAGCACACTTGTGTAGGTAAGTATTAACTAATTAGTTTTAGTGGTGTTATTGAAGCGGCCTAATAAATACGATGTTGGTTTTTATATACGCCTAGCAGCAGACCAGTTCAACTTTCTCGGCTATTTGTTTTACTTCGTTAATTTTAAAGGAAAAGTTTCAAAGTAGTTCCTACTTACATAGGCACTTAAAAGTTGGAAACGTTTTAAGTAGGTACTTAGGTAAAACTTGTATGTATTGGATGATCCACCCGAAGAGGTACGTGAAGCTTTTATACAAGCGGGCTATAGAAGGTAAGTAAGCGTGCACCAGCTCGCGTATTCAAACATTGAAAGCTTTCTATGACTATTAAGTACCCAGTGTTAAAAATCATAGACTTGATATTCGGTAGAGGCGGTAAGAATTTAATTTGCAACTTATTTTACACTTCACAAAATCATATACTCACACATATATAGGGTACGTACCGTTTACCTACACTATGCGCGAATAATATACTCGTAATTTCCGAGTCTGAGTACATCTACGTAAGTAAAGTAGGTATAAAAATGCTAATTGAACAACTGTTAACACATGACATTATACACACATGCAGAAGTACTTATTTGTAAAGATTTAATTTATGGTTTTGTTTATGGTGATTTAGAAAATACTTCATCTAAAGTAGAGTAAAATGCACAAAACAGATGAAGCTATGGAGGCGGCCCAGTGCGAGCAGGGCGCGCCGAGGGTGCCTTGCCGTGTCGTGGCCAAAGAGCTATCCAAGTGACACAGGTTCGATGTTATGACAAGTCAACAAATAGAAATGAACAATCCGATCTGCGAATTCAACTAAAAGTAACGCATCTCTCCGGAATATATCTGTAATATGTAGATATTTTCAAAGGATGCAAGCCAAGGTGAAATGTTAGACAGAAACACATAGTAGACACAGACTCGCACATGATTTGACAATGACTAGCGAATGAAGCCGTAGAGAAAGGCGTAAGCTAAGGGTTATTGAATGTTTGAAACATTGTTGTCAGTGTAGGGATTGATTGTGGGCACGTACCTAAGAAGTAGCTCCCTGAGAGTGGCCTCGTCTTCTTCCTGCGGCGCATATCGGGTCAGCTTGCCGCCGCCCTCCCGGCCCACATGGTCTGGCACCACTGCGGCAAACGCGACGTTACTGCATCAGCGCACCCACTCCTGCCTACTCACTCCTACCCACTCCTACTCACTTACTACCCACGTTGATCCTAACCAAGCTACTATCATCAATCATTTGCCTCTATTGAAAACCACAAAGTTTATATGGATTTTAAAAGTTACATGGTGGAGGAAAAGAAAAAGTATTTTGTATAATTAACATTTGGATAAGATTGGCATAGTGTATAGATAAAGTAATTAATACAATTAAAAAAATATTCTGAATTTTTTTTCACGTTGATTATAACTATTTAATTGTGAAAGAATATTTTTTGTATTACATAGGTGTAGGTGGTTAGGTTACGTTCCATAATTTAAATGTCGACGTTTCGTCTGCTCGGCCACCATATCGAAGGCAAAATTTGAGCGAAAATGTACTTTCCAAAAAAAAATTAAAGTCATGCTTCCGAAAAGTATGTAATGAAAATAACCGTGGCCGCACCATATCAGCGGTGTCGTTGTGCGGCCATGAAATCTGAAAAGCTGGACTTAGTACTGATGCCGTGGTTTTTTTTCAAAAACCTTACAAGAAATTGTGATCATTCGTCCAAAAGATACCAGTCACCGATCAATATTTAACGCTTTACGACCAATAAAAATTTGGCAGCGCCGTGACTTTGAGCTCGTCTTCAAAGCACGGAAGCTCAATGATATGTGATAGATATGATTATGCCAAAAAAAACTGCCAAGTTAGGTCTTAAGGAAACTGAGCGACATCGGATTGTCGGTTTACGAGATATAAGGATGCTGTATGGCCGGACCATTGAAACGCGTTCATCAGTATAATATTGTTGAATTCTCGTAAACGCCGATATCTATATGATACGAATATGTGAATAAAACCTCTTCTATTATAATATTAATATCAATATTAATATTAAAATTAATATCATATGTTCAAAATCATAAAGTTTTTTTCTTCGTTGGAGGCCTCCTACTGGTCGTAAAACGATCATATGGATCAGTGATTTATGTTACTAGCAGCCCGCCACGGCTTCGCACGTGTGCTGAAACCATTTGTTTCTCTACTATATTACTACATTTAGACCGACTTCTAAAATCATCCTATCTATTAAAAGAAACCGCATTAAAATCTGGTTTTAAAGATAATAGTTAAAGAGTAAACACACACAGGGACAGACAGCGGGAAGCCTTTTTTATATTATGTAGTAATCTATACTAATATTATAAAGCTGAAAAGTTTGTTTGTTTGTTTGAACGCTAATCGGTAATCTCAGGAACTTATTGGTTCGAATTGAAAATATTTTTTGTGTTGAATAGATCATTTATCGAGGAAGGCTTTAGGCTATATAACATTATTGATATTATACTCAAATTCTCACGGGAACGAAAAAATGCGAGTAACACCGCGCGGTACAGCTAGTTAGCATATAAGTTTCACGAATTATCACAATTTCTTATTTAGTTATTAGAAAAAATAACCACCGTTTCGATTGCGCGGTTTATTATTCATAAACTAAGACTTTCAAATTTTTTCGAAATGTACTATTAGGTAGGTATTCGCTCAGTTGCAGACGTATGCCTCATGTCGATACGGCTTAGTGGCCGAGCAGACGAAACATTCCCAAGGACATCTTAAACTTTTCGTTACAGATAAAATCTATTTTGACATATCCACAATTTAAATCACCTATACGGAAGTATTTTTATTCTGTATTTGTCACGTAGCATTGTGAGGAACAAGGTTTACAATAAAGGAAACTCCTACGACATGATCGATTGGACTAGTGTATTTATAACTCGCCACATTAAAAAAAAAACAACCGTTTCACACTAACATCGTCGTGCTGAAACAAGTAACTTGTAACGATTCTACCAATTGGGAATGTCGATGGAATATTATATTTCGTTTAAAATTATGTAATCACAGTTAGCCCGAGCACTTACATAATATCGAACCAGTGTTAATTAATGAAATGCCAATTAAATAGGTAAGCTTCAATGGCCATGACAAGCATGAACCCTAAAATTTTGAAACAAGGTTATATGGTGCTAGTGAAAGCTTGTCTAGCCAATAGGTATATAATAAATAACCTACCTTCCTAATCCAACTCCAAAATAGTCCTCTTAGTTACCTATTGTTTCTTCATTCATTGAGTTCTTAAGTAAATAAGGAGATTGTGTATATCGGTAGAGACACACTGTTCCGGAAAAACAACAATATTATGACTGTTATTATTATGGTCGTCGGCCGTACATGTATTTACTAGTCAATAAATACAAATTACATACATACATACATACATTGGGCAGCGCAATTGCGATACCTCAGTGACATTTAACCCGATATCTCAGCTGTGTTGATTACTGGTCGGTGTACCTACAACGGTATCATTACATTGTTCTGAGAAATAGCTGTATTAATCGCTGGAACTATGAAACATCTATAATGCATTTACAAGCGGACGACTAAACCAATTCAATTCAAGTACGTAGACAATTCCAGAAAGTACGAAACTATATTTAGACCTTTCTTTATTTCAAATTAAAATTCAACACTGTCGGGGTTGCCCTTTGCGCGTGGGTAGAAGCTCTAGATTTAAAAAAGAAACGAACGGAGTGACGACCCAGTTCGAAAGGTTTTAAATATTAGCCGTCTCGACGGTTCAGTGACGTAGTGCCGGCTCAGTTAACTTCACGCATCATTAGTTCCATCTCACTGCAGCACCTCCCTTCTTGCTGTGTGTGCCGAAGTGTCATGTTATTATGGTTGGATTATACGTGTTTCCGTGTAAGTTGGCAAGTGAATTGTTAAGTACACGTTCTTAGTTGAAAGCTTTAGGGGTTTAGTGTGGGGCTGACCTGAAATCTGCTCGATGGGCGAGTAGATCGGTGGCTCGTCGCCGCTGGTGTGCTGGTGCTCGAGCAGGCGGTGGCAGGATTGTCTCATGAGCGGTCCCGACCAGGCTGTGTAATTTTCATCCATCATTTATTATGTAGGTAAATTTGCCTAAATACACCCCTACTAAATAAATGTATACATTATAGGGACTTTAGTGACAGTATTAATGCGAATATGTTCATATACCTAATGTAAATTAATCATAACAAAAATAAACCGGCGTTAAATAGATCTAAAAAAACCGAAACAAATTACTTAATCTACTTTAAATGACACAGGGTGACTGCTGTATGTCGTTGAGAAGGCCTCTGGACTGTCATTCAGCGTCATCCTTAGATCGACTCCAAATCTTCAAGTTGGAGTGTGTAACAAATACATGAGTAACAAAGAAAATTTAGTTCCCCTGGGTTTCTCTGTAAAAATCATCAGAATCCTGATCAAAAAACGTCAAACAACACAAACATCCACAAAAGCACATGAAAAAATATGTGTAGTTTCGAATTGCGAAAGCTCCTCTTTTTAAAGTCTGAGTCTTTCCGTTGCATAAACATACAAATCGAGCGAACGAAGCGTAGGGACCTAAGTAGGGCGTCTTCTAGCGTACATATTTCTAATCGGAGCGAATGCGCGAGATGAAATCACACAGAAGATGTCGCTCACCTTTAGTCTAGTTATTGTCATATCGCCGCCGCGGGCTGTAGTCTAGCGGAGATCATTGTGCCTGCAACAAACGACACAGGATGTGAAAAGCTGAGCTTAAAAGTCACACCGCAGGCCGCGGACGGGGTGCCGGGCCGGCGGTGGCGGCGGCGGCGGCGGCGGCGGCAGGCGACTCCTGGGGCGTGTGCCGCCATGCACATTACTATTTGTTTTACACCGCTCTCTGGTTATATTTCCTACAGCATCCTCCAATAAGTACAGGACAATATATTCAGTTTTTTTAATAATCGGTCAGTGTGTATAACTCATCTGACTGAATAAAATACATTTGTGACTGATTTTTTCCAATTTAGGTATTTGTGTTGCAATAGTTTTATTTTCAATTTTACGTTGAAGTTGACGTTACTGACCACCTACATTACGCCCTCGTACCTGCTTCACCTATTATAATGCGTTAGATGTGCATCTAAACATAACTTCTTAGTACGCAAAGCTTCATTATACAGAATTGAGACTCGTACTTCTTAATTCGAGTAATTCTGTTCCTTGGGTGTACGCATAGCCAATGCTTTTTATTTTAAATCTAGAAGCAACATACGGAACATAAATGTATTTCGTCGGAAAATGCTCATTTTGCAATGTGAATTGTCGCCGAAAATTTCCAACCATAATACATTTTAGTAATAAAAACATCGTATAAAAACGTGTTCGCCTTTTCACACCGAATCATCAACGGTCCATTGTAAAATAAATCAAGAGTCAATTATAAAATAAAACACATTTTGTAGCAGAATAATTTCATGCGGACACATCGGTAAACGGGCGGCTTATCGTAAAGTGAAATTAATTAATGAATTTCACGCAAAAAGTGACGTCGATCGTTGGAAAACTAATAAGAATGGCGGAATATTCAATTAATTGATTCATTGCAAGCTTTGTGGTGGCGTGAACGGTTTATTCGAGTTTGATTAAAATGAATGAATGAAATGAAATTATGATATTAAAACGACTTTATGTACTGCAATTAATAAAATTATTTGTTTTCGTCATTCCGAATTAAAACCTATCCGTATGGAGCATTCACGTGTAGTACACGTGAGGCAAGTTTTTGGTAGCTCGTTATTATTGCACGTTTGAAATATAAATTATAACTTTTCATTTAGGAAGTTTCTATCTTTACTAGGTCGTAAGAAAATGCTATTATCTTGACAAGTACCTCTGCCTACCTGTCAATTATTTGAATTAGTTGTTAATGTTAGTAATGAAGTTACACCTGGGGAGGGGGACTCTGACAAGAAAAGCACATTTATAGAAATGAAGCTCAGAGTTATATAATGCGGCATATTCAACAATACAACTTTCCTTAGATCCGATAGATGTATTTTACATTCGGCTTTGACTTATTTATGACTATATTTACGCGCTGATCTTGTAAAATAATAAATAAGTCATAAGAGTTAACTATGAAAAAATGAACAGGAGAGAATTATTCAAGAGAGCTAAAAATAATTATTTTCAATGTGAATTCTGCATTTGCCAGTTTCTACAAAGGAATAACAGCTGCAATATTTTTTCCGCGGCGCGATTTAAAAGGTTAAACATTTTTAATTTTCTCAATATCTTTTTAAATTGTAATGTCGCTGTCGCTGCCGGTGAAACAGGGTAGGCGGAGAACTTTATAAAAATACTTATAAATAATAATTACTCACCAAGTACAGTAATGGAAGTCTATGAAAAGTACCTCTAAATTTGATTTAACCGGACGATGGATTCTAATTAGGCAGATACTTTTGAACGGTCAGTAAGAATAACTTTTTACTTTAAATTAATATTACGTGAATCAATAGAAGTACTTGGAATGATTAACAGTTGAAAGGTTAGTAAAATATTTTTTTTAAATCCAATTCCTAAAGGAGCTGACCTCCTCGTAACGCGAGATCTCAGCCGTAACTGTCCGCGGGGTCCCTCCGGCCTACCGCTCGCGCTGTTACTGCGCATGCTCCATACTTACCATTTTACATAGGTAAAGAGCCTTTCATGAAATAAATATTTTATATTATTAATATATTTGCAAACTATTTCTAGTCCTCGCTGTTTTTTATAATTTTAACTGTACTGTGTACTGTTTTAAAGCACTTAATGCTTTGAGTGACACAAGTTTATTAGTAATTTCTAGTTTCTAGTTTGTTAGCTAGAGACAGGTATATTTAATATGCGTCCATCCTACTCAAGACTTCCAGGTGCAAATAATGCTACGAGTCGTAGCAACTACGTCGTAGCCAACATCTGTCAGATTTATAAACAGCATACAATGCACAATAAAACTAACTACGAGGTAAGGAACAACAATTATGAAAAAATGCTTCAAGTATCTGCGTGCTAGGCAAAGACTTCTGATGGTGTACACCAAGAAATCAAATCATAAGACTACAGCTACGTGAACAACCGAACTTGACAATCACAATTTTTTTTATTATAATGCATTAAATTTAGGAAGTGAATTTGAACTCGGAGACTTCAGTCTCGAGCTTCAGTCCATACCGCTAAGGATTGACGTAGGAACCTATAAAACAAGAAAAAAAATAATAAAACCTACAAAGCATTCGTATCCCCATCGAAAGTGAATAGCCGATAAAAATGTTTATTCTGCAATCGTTTTCTACAGTTAAGTATAAGAAATTCAATACCAATTATGGATTCTCTCAAGTGCACGTCTAACTTAATTGCAGGAACTATCGACAAGTTTGTGAACAACAAAGAGGAAAAAAAAGAAAATGAGATAGAGCGCTCGTTCATTTCTAAAGAAGCCGGACAATATCGGTTCCAGGTAAAGCATTGTGTTCAGAGATAATAAACACTTTACACACCTGCTTGGACATCGTGTTTTCATAGAACACAAAAACGTGAACTCTGAAGTAATTTTGTAGGGTAGTGGGATCCTTTTCAAATACCTTCATATTTTCAAGTTTAATTAAAAAACATAAGTAGGTAAATGCATAATATTCATCAGTACACAATAACTTCTTGTGTACTGATTTATTTTAACTGTTCATTATATCATATCAATCATTGAACCCTGCTGATAAGCAGCGATGTGGTCTACGATTGAGCATACTTGCTTTATCATTAAATATATGATACGTACATCTTTTTCAAAGTATACGCTGTGCGCGTGGTAGAATACTGATCACACAACATATTTTAGTGTGTGTCCTGTCCGCTGAAACTAATTAATTCATATTATTTTTATTTGATATGTATCATATGTACCTACATATATTAGATAGGATTGAACAGGCGTTTATCCTAGAAGTGCACCTTTCCAGATGAAGATAAAATAATCGAAGGCAGATCGTAGACCGAATATTTTACTCTTCAGGTAAAGCTGAAGCCCAGTTACTTGTAGGCAGAGCAATAAAATGATGAAGCCCAGTTGCCGGTAGGCTCATTAGACTTAATCGGGCATTAAAACTTTCGTCTTTTTCTCCTTACTTAGACTGTCAAAAAGAGATTCAATCCTTCAATACTTGAGTTAATGACAGATAAGTAAACCAATAATACTAACTTACCTTTCGCCTAACTCTTTATTGTACTTGTTAGTGTGTATTAAATACAACTGGATATACGGATTTTCAGACCTACCCGATATGCACAGTAGTTAACAAAAACATAAACTTTAATACAGTTCCAAATTTTCTTAAATTTTATGAATTCATTCAAAAGTGAAATATCAAATTGCACGAACACTAGCTGCTATTACAAAGAATAAGAATAGTAAAGATAGAAAAAAGAAAAAGAAAAAAAGCCCTCACTAGTCTTACAATTGCTAAGAGAAAGTTTGCAAACCTAAGTACTTAGAAGTGATGGGTTCTCGACTTCACAACTTCCAACAGCGGGCAAGCAAAAGTACAACTTAATAAAAGAAAAATCCTTCAATACGTGAGTTAAATAAGCCCTATGCATACGGCTGAATGAGTTGCAATGCTACTTTGATCTTTCATCCCACCTCGGTTGAAAGTTGTTCATAAGTCGGATCTATGCAGTTTTTCTATTATGAGTACGAGCTCTAGCCGCTAGTTCGTTCAAGTGAACTTGTTTGTTGCGCCACTTGGTGACAATTCTTAGAACATTTTTTTATACTAAGATGCTCATTCTGGTATATCAACCTCGGTAAAGTTTTAGTTTTGTAGAGAGAAATAGATAAATATACTAAGTTAATACAAAAACGTTAGTACTTCGTACTGTGTACGTCACGTTATTAAGTCGATTTAAGAGGTTAATTAGGGGTTGCTTAAGAGGGTTAATAGCAGCAGAGCTATTGCTTACTGAACGAGCGTTGGGCCACCATCCTGCCTGATGTTAAGCAGCGATGTGGTCTACGACAGAGCAGGCTTGTTCATTAGGTAGGTATCTATTTATCTGTGACTTAAAGACCTTCAGACTATACTGCGCAGGAAACACAGTCTCCGGCAAGTCATTCTATATCCTGGCGGTTCGCACTATGACAGTAGACGTAAACCGTTTGGTTCGCCTAAATTATATATCTACTTGGTATGGATGACGTTTTGACGTTCCCCTGGTTAATCACATGCTTCAATTTGCCTAACTAATTCTACGTAGCTAGCCTAAAAGTTAATTGAGCATCATTACGTTCCAACTTTTACTTAGTTCCTCTTTGTAACAATATTATTATGTTTTACGTTGCTCAGACTGCTACGGGGAAATCAGGCATTAGGTACACAAAGTACTCTGCTGAGCGGATATCGAATAAGTAAATAAAAGGTATGTAGATGTCTGGATCGTCGGATATGACTAAGAAAATAGTGTATTATGGACCGATAGTACTACGTTTCATATTATTACGAATGTCATTTCTACTACATAAGCAAGTGTACTTTTAAGACGATTTTGCACCACAAGTAAAGCGAACCTATTAATGACTCCGTTTGCCAACGTCTGGTAAACCAATAAAGAGTCGAGCGAAAATAACAAAGAGTAAGTAAAAAATGAACTCGCTCATTTCTAGAGAGGCGGTGAGACGTCATTAATGCGTCCTTTCAACTCACAATCGAATTTTTTAACCAATCAATAACGCGTACTTTTACTCTGTACGTATACTCGTAATAACTGTCAGCATTTAAGTCCGAATCACTCGACCACCACCGCCAGTTGTAAACTTCAACTGAGCTCGCACGCTGCAGAAATCAAAATTCATTTTTCATTTTCAGTTTAGCTCTTTCATTTCGGAAATTTCTTTTTCGCGGTGGAAAAGCAAACCTATTTCACGGAAAAGGCGGCCGCTCCGATAGACATTCATAGTTCATTCCTCTTTTTTGTACTTCAAAACTAGATGAAAAATTGTCATACGTATACGAGAGTATTATAATTATTTTACACAAAAACTTCAGATTTCAGATGGCAACTTCTATGAAGTTCCTCTTCAGATTGCCACATAAATAGTTAGTTCGGAATGGGAACGTGACTTGTTTTATGTATGAGACGTGTACTTTATTATTTTTTAACCGACTCCAAAAAGAAGGAGGTTCTCAATTCGACAGTATTTTTTAATGACTGGATGAACCCATTTGGATGATTTTTTTGTTTGTTTGAAAGCCATTGCATCCCGTTTGGTCCCATTTAAATTTGGTTTAAGTTCCGACAATTATATGCATGAATAAATGCAATATTCTTATTTTTTCTTGAAAACTTTCTATAAAAAATAACTTTAAATATTCGAACTGAGTTCGTATAGAAATTGACTTATTTTGATTAATACATTGATATATCGTGTACAACGTTTTAGGATTATTAAAAAAAATATTTGGTTTGGTAATTTTAAAGTCACTTTACAACAATAATAAGCACTAGACAACGAATGTATTCACAATAGAATGTAAATAAATATTACTCGTGGCATTATTAACGTTACTGATTTTTCAGAAATGTGAATTCATTTATGCGCTGCATTGATAACTGGTTCGCGAAATATCAAGAGTGAATAACGAAGCGCACTCGACTTTTATTCGGATTGCATCACTGAAATCGACAAACAGACAAAAGAAACTCTTTCGGTTTTAATTGAACCATGAATGCGGAAATTCATCGAGTAACGTTATGTACCTACTGTGAAGAGAAAAGGCAATGATTTTTTTCCGCCGAGTGATTTGTTCATTGTTTTAGATTCAATACGGCATCATGTTCTTAGTGCGAGGATACACGTCTCCACAAGTGAATGCTGGGGTGGGAACTAGTTTTATCAATACTTCAGTTATGGAAAGACTAAGTGGTCAACAGTCCCCATAGCCCTGCTGGACGGTGATCGCAACCGATCATTTTCGAAGTTAAGTTTTACCAAAGTTAAAGCGCGGAAAGCTGGAAACGGAATCTTTTCGAGTGCTTCGTTGCTCTGGACGGAACGTTAAGCTGTACCGGCTACTATCTCGACAGATGTCTTGAAAACTTCTACGCTACTTGGTACCGGTTTTCCTCGGGTGTCGGGCGGGCGGGATATAACCTTTTATGGAGCTTGGGTCCTCCCCCGCTAACGGATTGTGCAACGCGAAAAACGCTAGGCAGAAAAAGAGTTCTCTGCTAAAAAGGTCTTGGCAAGTGATCAACATGACCTATAATTTGAATTATAACGACTGCTGCCGAGTTTAATCACCAATATCTCAAACAATGTATTCAGTGAAAAAACCTATAATATCCTATATAAAATTCCCGTAGCGTAATGGTTGTTACCAAAACTCTCCGAAGGATAGATTTGTTTAATTCCGATCTGCCGCTGCATATCGGGTAGGTCTAAGATTGGTCCTGCTTTTGTACCGTAATGTGACATAACAACTTTTGCCGCGTCAGCTGGTAGATATGATATAAAAAGCTTATTCTACTAATATGTATTAGAAACGCCAAATTTTGATGCAACAAATATGCATCAAAATTTGGCGTTTCCTTTCCGTTTTCGTCTCTTTCAAGCAAAGACTACTGTCTGGATTTCAATGAAACTTTCCTGAATGACCTATGAAACTTTACTGGTGCTGAATAACACAAATATCTTTATCCCGAAATTCACACAGGAACGGGATAAACTAACCGGATGCAAAATGTACATTTATATGTATGTGGTAATGATACGCTACTACTCCGTAGCAGACGTAGCGGCGGCGGACCGAGACTTGCAAAATCTAATACTAGTATAGACCGTTTCACGTCCACGGTAACAGATATAAACTATTTATACCAAACTGGTTACAGATATAAAAAAAAATATATGTCTGGGATTAAAGGCGTGAAGTGTATTTATTTTTTATTTTATATCTGTAACCAGTTTGGTATATATTTGGTATATAGATTTAAAAAATACCGTCGGATTGAGAGATACCCCCTTTTTTGAATTCGCTTAAGAACCATCGTTTCCCGCGCAAATTCCCCGTGAACTATTTAAATGAAATTTGATACACGGATAGTCTATTCTATGGTTAATTTTCAATGCGAAAAAAATGCTATTTTAAGTAATATGGAAATAGTGGGCTCGCTTATGTATTTCTATACGTTTGCAAATATCAAATGTTACATGTTGTTTTATTGTTTCTTAGAGTACCGTTGTATTGGTAATTTGATGAAGGCCGCGGCGCTGCCAGTAAGGCTAGCATGCACTACACTGACACATTATACGCTAACTAATCAATACGGATAACTTAACTGGTAAGTAGGCTATCGTTTCAGAGGTTTACAGTTCAATTATGTAGGTAGTGCCTATTTTGAACCGGTCGATTGGAATATTAAATGACGAGTGTCTCTTGAATGCATTTCTTTTTTTTTCCACAGAATATTCATAACGTATTTTGCATGTAAGTACATTACAAGTTCTTACACCGTTTATCATAAATTGCCGTAGAAGCACACCAGACGAGATTTACTCAGTGCTGTAAATAGCAAATAAAATATCAATTAATTCTCTAAGAAAAAAAAGCTAAGAAGAGTCTTCACATTTCGTGATTATAAGGTGTATTTCTACTGTAGACGGTAGGTGGTGTACGCGCGGTCTGAGTGATATGGGGGGTGTGAAAGGGTTTAAGGACAATATCCTCACTATTTGTCCAACTAAACCCACATTAATTGTCAGTGTAAAAGTCACCAGGGGATTATCCCCCCGGTGGGAATTATGAACGAGAAGATTAATGTAAAAGAATAGAGACCATTAATTAACTAGTATAATTTACATGCTATCAATTTGTCATGCATACAGGAACTTAGTTTGTTCTGAATCAGATATGTCCAATGTCATGGACATAATATATTTCAAATATATTATAACATTATATTTCAAAATGATGAACTTAAGTTCGTAATTAGGTATGGCATAATTGATTATTATCCATTTGTAGGTAGACTGGTTATTTGAACAAGAGTCTGTATATAACAGCATTTCAAAGTAGATATTAGTTAGTTGTGCACGCCACAGCACCCGGGAAACGGGCGGTGGCGGTAGCGTATGCTCACAAATATTCATTGCTAAGTGTGGCACCATGCCCCCGCTCCTTGCCAAATGGGTCAGGAATCAAACGTACATTTACGTCATAGTGTGCTTTTAGTTCGCGAATCGTGAAAAATTCAAACGGTAACGCGGTGGCTTGAGCGAGCAACTAGCCCAGCCATCTGCAGTTAATGCGGTGTTCACGTGTGCTCAAAGTGCCCTTACCACAAAACGTACTGTACTGTAACCAGTTTGGTATATTATGTCTAAATCTAACATGCACAATCCTAGTGTCGCGGTTACCAAAGTCCTCCGAAACAGTTGGACCCATTTTTACTATTTTTCATATCCCTTCCAGCTGTATTTCTTACAGTTAGAAATCGATCTCTGGGGTATTGAAAGGAGCTATAGTCTAGACACACCATTAATTACTAATATGGCAGAACAAACGTTCATCAGTCAGCTAGTTTTTTAGAGTAACATTTAGGGAGTTTTATAATGTTGTTTGTAAACCTAAATTATGTTTTGGTAACATTAAATGATCTTCATGTTTTGTTGTCGTAGGTTATACTTATAAACTCAGTATCCTAGGCAATTTTCAAACAAAACTGACTCTTATTTAAATAAAAACCAAAACGATAAAATAATAACCTAAAGATGTGACTGAAATCACAATATAGATCAACACCCGGAGTAGGTACCGACGAGGCTCTACGGCATAAAATTGCACGTAGCGTTGTTGTAACTACTTACAACTCGGTTGTGTGGGCGTTGTCCGCAATTGCTTCGCATTGGTTTTTCCCGAAGTCGTGGTTGAAATAATCAATGTAATGTAATAGGTAAAAGAAGTTGTCCTTAACCTTACGATGTTACGTAGAATCAGAACTTACCTAACAACATCATAAGAACTAGGTGTTGTTGTAAATCACTCAATTACTATTACACTACCTTACTAATACGAAAGTATTGCAAACATAATTCAATGCAAAACATTCCCAAAACTCAATTCTAATTAAAATAATGTCCTACTTCCGTGGGCCGATGTACACAAGTTATAATAATAGAACCGTTAATTATACGTAGGTAGATATTATCAAATATCTGTTTAGTTGAAGCGTATTGATCCCTGCCCTTGACATCGAAACGGTATTACGGTCAGGTCGGGTCAATAACTCCATGTATCGTCTATAACTAATGTGTTACGTATCAATTAATCTATTGTGACGAGACGTGCACAACAGACGGGTGCCGTAGTCAGCGGTGAGCCCGTTGGACCGCGGAGTCTCCCACACGCGCGGCTAGCGGGGCCTGCCCTGTATTCAACTTAGTGACCTAACTAACAATAGGGCAATTTGTCTCGCGTCTAAGCTGCTAGATATTACTCCAGGCTATTTAACAGGTTATGCCATCAATGCCGGTGTCATATTAAATGTTCAAATAGGAAATCCAATTGTATTTATTGCCTGGTATTTGGTTTATCGTATTATAATAAGTAGGTAAGTTACGTCTATGTAAAACATGTTATTGAATTGATTTGTGATTACACATTTATGACAAAAATGAGATTATTACTCATCAGTGATAAGTCATCACAGCTTACGCCTTTCCTACGGACGTATAGATCAGAAGTATGTCCAAGATATCCTCAGTAAAATTCGCAATGCACGCCTGGAAGTGAGTTACTGCAACATACCAAGGATGTATATATCTTCGTGCTTATTTATTCCTATTGAAGAAATTCAAGCATCTGTTATTAATCGCAATTTTCGTAATGCTACTCACAGTAAATAGTAATCGCTCAATCATTGGGAGTGAGTTGCCGAGGAGATCAATGTTTGGATACAGTCTCAATATTACGCAAGCATCGCACCTAAGATACGCGCAGCCAAAAATCTGACCAACTAAGATGTGTGTATGTATGGAACAGAGTACGTCCAAAAAAGTTAAAAGCACGTGAAATATATAGACAAAAACAAATGTATGATAAAAAATAATAATTAGCAACGTAATCTACGTATATAAAGCAGAATTGACTTACGGGACAATAATGCTTAATTCTCACGAGATGATTATGCATTAACATTTTTATGTTTTGTAATATACTACCTACTTGATAATGCAGATAGTGCGACCTACATTTTGGCAAAGCTATAGGTGCTACTACTATAGATACTGTCGCATGTAGTGATGTAACATGCCGCCGAAATGTGTACTGTTCTGCTCACACGCGGGCTCTCATTATCACGTCCTTGATTGGAATATAACTTTCATCTCAATTGGGCTTGTCGGTAAACACCCGGTGTACCTACGAGCAACGTGTACTTAGTGCTTCAAAGAATAGCAAAAGAAGAGATGGAGGAATGAAGTCGTTAAGTAGAATTAGTATTGTTAATAGACGTACCTCGTGTTCGTGTTTTATGTAGTGGGTAGTGAGCGAGAGAGGCGTGCGATGGCGAGGCTGCCGGCGGCGGCCCGGGTAGCCGGCGGCGGCGTGCGGCCCGCGCTCGCAGCCAGACCAGCGGCCCGCCCTGACGCGCCCCTCCTCATCCACCGAGGACCGAACTGCCGATTAGCTGCAGCTCATCGCCAGCTCTCGGCTACTCTGGCCGATCGATTTACCCAAATTATAACGGACTTCACTCATCGAGGCACAGATGGTGTCGCGGACTAGAGCATACGTTCATCAGAGTTGGACGCCGGAGTATCGGTGATCCAGCGCGGTCGCGGAACTCGCGCCGTAATGTGACTCTGTCTCGTTCGGTCGATGCTACCCAGAACAACACTCGCGCATGACTACAGCGAGAGTAAGTTGACGCCCCAATGGGGCACCGATCGTGCGCGTTGCCGACGTGCGCAACGATCGATATCGGGGAGGGAGGGTTTGCGTTGCGGCCCTTGCCGAAACGGACCCCTCCGAAATATACAACTCTCTTTATTTATATGATGACGTTCGGAATCGACGTCATAATGAGAATTGAGCCAGCCTCTGCGGGCAGGGCGCGCTCCGGGCGCTCCAGCCGCCGCCGCCGCCGTTGCCGCCGCCGCCGCCGTCTCTGTCGCTGCTCTTCCGTCGCACCACATGCAAGCCGCAACACAACTTTTAAGCTGTTACGGCAGCAACATGGTGTTTAAGCGCAGAATGGTTAAAAATATTAAACCTGACAAAAATAGCAATAAAACGCTTAAAAAATAAATTTCCTTACTAGCAGAGAAGTTTCCTTAAAATCAAGTTTGAAGTTTAAAACTTAGCAACTTTTTAAAAAAAATTATGCTCCTGGTTAACAAGCTCCATCACTTCAATTGTACTGATGTCCTAATTTTAGTGTAATTTCGTTTATAATTTCCAGGAACTACGGCGTAGCAGCCCCGTAGCAGCTACGATCTCACGTAGCTTCTTTACGTGGTGTGTTATTTAGTACATCTCTGGGTATCTGTTACTTCGCAGCCCTTAATATTAAACATGAACTACTGGACTATTTTTAAAATGTTAAATAATGTAGCTCATACATCTACACAAAAAAGGGCTATGATTAATCCCGGAATTCCCATCGGAACGGAATAGACTGCACGTAACGCCCCGCCGTAGTACACCTGATGTTTAATAGCAACAGTAAGCGAATGGGAATAATTTGACAAAATTAAGTTGTCTATATTACAAAAACAGAAAAATAAACAAATTACGAATAAAACAAAACAGTGAGAATACAAAGAATTAAAGGAACAGATAACATTTCGGACGATTTAGGAACTGGGACATGCTAATCAGTATTGTTTCATCTTTTGTCGAAACATTTTAATATCGACATTGTAAATATAAGTATCAAACATAGAGGCCTGTCTCCTACAGGGGTAGGACTCAATTATGGCGATAATTATAAACGAATTGACACTTCAAATAACAAGAAATACAGTTTATTAAGATATTTATAAAAACAAGCGTATTTTCATCTTACTAATATTATATGGGAAAATGAGTTTGTTTATTTGTTCCGCTTTCACGCCGTAACTACTGAACGGATTGCTTTGAAATTTTGCAGACGTATAGTTAGAAGTCCGGTTCAAATAATAGGGTACTTTTTATCCCGAAAAAAAATGATATTCCCACGGGCAAACAAAAATATTCCTTTATACCGTAATATAACCGAAGTCCACGCGGGCGAAGCCTCGGGCGGAAAGCTAGTACTAAATAAATAAATCAGTAGCATCAACGATTTACAAAACAGATTTCAGTGCATGATTAATATCTTCGTGTATTTTCAAATATTGGTTTAGTCGCAGACGATTACATACAAGACCGTAAAAGTTGTACATCGTATCACGTTGTATTTCGTACGCAAAGGAAAGAAAACAAAATTACAAGGTGTGCCGCTGTGATGTGCTACCCGGAAAAAATTGCTAATTGTATGTTACTCAGGGGAAATATAGCTTTCTATAATTGTGAATGAATTTAGCTGCTCAAAATCGGACATGTCATAAATATATAATAGAAACATAACGTTTGCTGGGTCAGCAAATATGTTATAAAATGGTTATATTTTTTATCCAAATAAATTCAGAAAGTAGGTACTCTACGGATTTCGGAGTTAGTTTCTCCTTTTATTTAACTACTAGTGGAGGCGTACATTCAGTATTTCATACAAACTAATACAGTAATAAAAAAAATCTACGTCAAACACGATGTGTTTACGATTGGAAATGGTAATATATTCGTTATAAATAAAATACCAAACACCACATAAATATTCATAACCCAGTATTTTTAAAAAGCCGGAAGTTCGCTCCGGTAGTCCTTTATAGAGGCCCGCTTTGCGTGTAGGCTGACCTATCTGTCCACTTATAGCTCAAGAGCCACGACAGAATTCAATAAGACCTTATGAACGTAGACGTAGACGCAATTAAGAAATATTCCGTTCATATTTAGTTATGTTTGTGCTCATAGATTGGAGGTAAATGCCCACAATTGCCACGCTGGACAGGCGGGTTCGCGATCGCAGTGGTGTTATGGTTTAACTCACAGAGAACGCTGCTACCCGTCGTCTGGAGGGTTCCTTCGGTCGGCTCTTACGAACCCCATAGCGGGAAAAGTTGGACTCGGGTGGTGACACATGTATTTTATTCGCCGTCACCATACGGCTAAACGTGGTGTATGTTTAACGAGTTGTACCCCGGAGGTGTTTGTCTCATTGCCGTGGGAATTAAGAGATGCAGTGTGTCAGCTAACTCCGTCCTAAATTTTATTAAAATCGCTCCAGCAATTTAGAAGTGAAAAAGTAACAAACATCAACTCACAAACTTTTATTGTGTCTATTTATAATACTCGTATTAGTGTGATGTGGACTAAGAAATAAGTATTCAAAACTTAATAGTGCACTGTTAAACCGAAATGAAATTATAAAATGAAAATAATACTGTCATCTGAAATTATTAAGAGAACAACTACCTATTCAATATTTATCGTCTATTAACACTTTGAAAAGCACTCAACGAACACAATGGAAGCGCTATTGATGCCATGTCGACGGCGGAATGTGTCCCCACTTTCATAAACTTGTATAATATCTTCTACACTGTGTTTTATAAAGCGTATCACTTTGTATGTAATTGTTCTTTTATGTAACTATGTTCAAGTTCTTTAGTAGTTCAGTTGGCTTCAGTGACTTTTCATTTTCCAAAGTTATGCAACATTGGCCGCGAATATCCACAGTATGGATGACAGTCTTTTTGTTGTATAACCGGGGTATTTAAGCATAAGACGATTGTTATACGCGTAGGTACTAGCGGTACCGGTAACCAAATTAAGAAACTAATATAATTTCTAGCTTTCTTAGTTCATTTCATTCATAAGATCCTCTTGATAGTAATACAAAAATATTTTTTAAGAAAAAAGAACCTACTTCATTTAGCCTGTAGCATCCGGCCGATCATACGTGGTTTTAAAGTTCACCTCGATTTATCGGGTTTGTAGATCAAATTCTGATGTTCTTATCATGAGAAGCAACACTTTGAAAAAATATTCTTACCAACAAAAAAAAAACATAAAAATCGGTTCATAAACGAATAAGTTCTCGCCGAACGAAAACGTAAAAAGACTGAATTCTGTCAACAATTCACGCGTGATTCTCTGACCAAGGAAAAAATGCATTCATTTTTATATTAAATGGATTGTGTTATTATCACCTGCCCCTTGACGGTGTGTCTGTAGTCAACGGTTGCAGCTTAAATTTAATCAATTAACCGGTATCCGATTGAATTGAAAATTCGCAGGCATGTTAATCTGCCGTGTGCAGTATTGTAATAAATCCAGTTAAAATTGCAGGCTTATTTAAAAAATAAAATCTGTTGATAGTTGTTGGTCGTGGATAGGATAGTATTTACGGCATTTAAGGCACTGGCGCACTAAAACAGGACACTTTTAGCTATTTAACATAATTATTTTAATTTGTGTTCTTCCGTGCTGCGATATCATTAGCCTTATTCCTCCTCACAACCCCAGTTGCTTTCTTTCCCAATAACCTGATCCTTCATCCCATTCCCCCCAATCCTTGGTCTGCCGCGTCTATGGATGCATGGCCAGGGGCGAGCCTGGTCGTAATCGTGCCAATGCTCGATCTGCCACGCTGAATGTTTGTGGAGCATTGGACAGTAAGATTGATGAAATATGCAATGAAATATGCAAGGATGAATGACAAGAATATTAATTTAATTCTTATAAAATCATAAAAGTTGGATTTTGGTGAAACACGAGGAAACATTAGCTGTCTCCCTGGATATCTCCAAGGCGTTTGATAGGGTCTGGCACGTCAGTCTGATTGGCAAGCTTCCGTCGTTTAGACTGCCTGCTGGTTTCTGCGCGTGGTTGGTTGATTTCCTGAGGGAACGATCACTCCGAGTCACAGATGGCTGCTCGTCCGATCTAATGGCAATTAATACCGGGGTACCTCAGGGTTCTGTTTCTGTTCTCTCTGCAACACTCTTCCCGCTGCATATAAACGATCTGTTGTAGGCAGACGACAGCACTGTTGTGGAGAGTTACACATCTGATGTGCGAGCCAGCGGACCGCAAATCCAGGTACTCAGAGAGGCATTGGTTGAGCGTTTAAACGTGTCCCTTAGTGAAGTCGCAGCTTGGGACGAGGTCAATCTGGTTAGGTACGTGTTAGGCGCTTAAGGCGTGTCTATTCTCAGTAAAAAAGAACCCATTCAATATAGCTCCCATTTTCTAGGATGTACCCCTCCCTGCTCATAGCCAATCGGCTGGAGCTTTTAGGTATGATGCTAACCCCCAACCTCAACTTTGGCTCCTATATTGAGGCTACGGCCCAACGCACAGCCAAGATGCTGGGCATCCTGTCGAAGGTGCGTCGCTATTTCACATCGGAACAGTTGCTCACATTGTATCAAGCACAAGTTCGATCGTGTATGGAATACTGTACTGCTCTCATCTTTAGGATAGATCAGTAAAATACCAGCTTGACGCACTGGAGGCACAATACAATACAAAGGCGAACAATAGAGAGGGGTTGTAGAAGGCACATAGGTGATGACAGGCTGTTTGATGCTCGGCTACAAAGCCTAGAGCATCGCCCCAAGGTTGCGAGCCTATCTGTCTTCCATCGGGTGCATTTCGGAGAGTGTGCTACGGAATTGCATAACCTAAAACCCCCATTGTGATTTTACAATAGGGCAACCAGGGGAACGGCAAAACGTCATCCATACCATGTGGATTTACTATTAACGCGAACCAAACGGTTTGCGTCTACTTTCATAGTGCTAACCGCCAGGATGTGATATGACTTGTCGGAGTCTGTGTTTCCTGGGCAGTACAGTCTAAAGGTCTTCAAGTCGCGGGTAAATAAGTATGGAATTGCATAACCTAAAACCCCCATTGTGATTTTACAATAGGGCAACCAGGGGAACGGCAAAACGTCATCCATACCATGTGGATTTACTATTAACGCGAACCAATCGCGCGGTTCGCGTTAATAGTAAATCCACATTAACGCGAAAAGTCGCGGGTAAATAAGTACCTAATGAACAAGTGTGCTCCAACGTAGACCACATCGCTGCTTAACCCTCTGTAACTGACGTGCCATTTTTGGCAATATTCTACTGACGAGTAGTCAGTCAGACACCTATTACGCGAGCTGATTATTATTAAAATTTCTTGAAATAAGAGTTTAAAGCATCATAGTATTCGTTTCTGGACTATATTAAGTTAAATTGAATAAATATATATAAAATAAAACAAGTAATGTATTCAATAAATCATTCTTATTTATTCGTCATCACATAATAGGAAATTTTATAACACCTACATTAAAATAAATAAAAAAAAATTACAGCATAAAATTTTCCAAAATAAAATAACAACGCCTTCTTCTGGCATAAACCTATAAGAAAAGACAAAAATCAAAAGAATCCTTAGGGCACTTTTATGGAGATCAGTCTTACAAGTCAGCTTTGAAATCGGTACAAATTGTGCGGAACATTGGAGACATATTGGTTTCGAGCAAGAGCAGCAGGTGAATCTTGTTTGCCTTTTTAGCTTCGTCAGAACTTGCGTTCGGTTGGCATGAAGAAATGTATATCTGGACATAATACCTTGTAATATTTCGTGACCAGTCCAAAAAAATAGTTTCAGTCAGCATCATTACATTTGACAACAGACAATCTCTATTTGATCAGTAGATCTTAGCTCATGTTTGGCAAAGTTTGAGAATCGTTGATTTTATGATTCAAGTTCCTTATTCGTACAAGAGACCAGAGCCTGCACCTTGTCTCGGCAATGATACAAAATTACGAGCAGGCGTTCAGAAAGTCCGTGACATGTCTGTTTTTGACCAAACAAAATATTATTTTACTGTAGCAATGCTGATTTATGACAGGCTCTATTATAATACTTGAATCACCCATCGAATTTCACTTTCATCTTGTATGTCTTCCTCAATAACATAGTCTTGGTCGCCTGTACTATCATCCAAATTACTGAAATCTCCTTCATTGCATTCCAACCGGCTCTGAATTGAGATTAACTTCACGCCATTTGTTGATCTACTTTCATTTCCTTGTTTGCTCCATCTAAAACAATAAATTTATTACAAAACGTCGCAGTAATTATAATCACACATAAAACAATAATGTATTTTACTGACAAGTAGTATGTAAGACTCTATGAAACTAAAGCGATTCTACTGACAATACGTCTACCAGATCCATACGATATTACTGACCTTACGTCTCCTGGACACCAATCGGCTCTCCCTCGTCACGTGAGCAGGCTAGGATGGCCGTCGCGGCACTGACGGCAAGCCGTCTGACGCGTATGAAGGTACAGAACGAAACAGAACGATATTTTGAAAAATGGCTGCGTGGCAACAGCAATTACAATCTGAGGTGTCTGTTAGACGTCGCGTCAGCTACAGAGGGTTAACATCAGGCAAACACCACTTCACTTCATTCCGTTTAAAAAAAATGGATGGCAGCCGAATTAGTGTTTTATTCAAGTGTTGACGTCATCCGGCTCCTGTTGTCAACGGAAGTTTGCAAAGCCGTTAGCTCTGGTAGCAAGAGGAAGTAAGCAAGGGAGCGAATGAAAAGACAAAGGCATGGACATGTTGGCCATGAGAGCCAATACCCAAGCAACAAAAGTGGATGAATGTGAAAGGAAAATGTCTCGGTAAAGAAGAGAGATCTGATATGAGTGAGTTAAAAGAGGTTTTCTGACATCCGGAATAATATTCGGCTGTTTTGGAAACTAGTCCAGTCAGCCAGAAGCAAGTCAAAGACTCGTAGCGTGAACGTAAGTAGAAATAAGGACGGAAAAAAATTACTGCGTCGACTTTGTTGGATGTGGTTAATTTGGATGACGAAGAGAATGAAAGTAAGATACACATGGATGAAATTTTCAAGGCTGTGAAAGGAATGAAAACAGGTAAAGCGGGTATGATAAGGTTTCGTTGGAGATGCTGATGGCGATACGGCCGAGTACCAAGTGATCGTTCTAGTTTATAAGGGTAAGGGCTCACAGCAGGATTGCAAACATTACCGAAGAATCAGCCTTCTCAGTATCGTCGGCAAAATGTATGCAAAAATGTTGATTGAAAGGGTGAGACTTATGAACAAATGTGGGATGTGCAGGCAAGTCATTGCGGTCATTTCGGAACATGAATTTTGAAAATTGGGCATATGAAGAGGATGGATGAAAGTCTATTATCGAAAGAGATTATATGGGTGATGGTGATGTAATGTGCCGGGTGAGTAGAGGTCGCCCCAGAAGGACAAACATCGACCAGATTGATGATGTCCTGGCGGAAGGTGGCGTGAAAAGTACTCGAAACCGGAGGTGATGTATAAAAAGATGTATGAATGTGAAGCGAAAGGAGTATATCAGGACCATGACTTATGGAGATCTGTAGACTCTGCCTACCCCTCTGGGAGTCGTGAAGTGTATGTATGTATTTAGTCTTAGGTCTGATACTAACTCTGTGATTTTTTAAATAAACTGGACTTCAAGTAACTATAGGTATACTCGTATAATCAAATATCGAATCACAATCACCATCATCGCAAGTTATCTCTTAGGAATCGTTATGTGTTGTGGTACATAATCGTTACATGTTGGCTGACAGAAAAGTTTTTGAGAGTAGTCTCAGTGAATGTGCAGTTACTGGATGCCATCTAATTTATTTTGGAATTTCTTTGAATACTTTTGACCAATTCCTCATAATTACTGACAGTCTTACTTTTATGCTTAAGATTTTCGACCCCAACCTATACATCCACTACTTTCTGCGAATCATTAGATATGAAAGTTGAAAGTAGAAGCCTAAGAGATAGATCGTCCACTCCGTAGAGCTTTAATTTAGAAATGAGCGTTTCTAAGTAAATTAACACGGTCCTTTGAGAAATCTCAGAAAATGCTAATGTCTATTGTTTATTATTCAAACGCTTTGCAATGTAGGTATGAATGTAAGCTCGGGTCAAATCTTGCAACTCAATTTTGAAGTAGATATATTAGGTACAACCGATTAAGCTGAAATGTATACAGGTTCAGTTCGGATGACAATGCATGTTTAACTATTATGACGTTTTTCAAGATTTTCGTAAGATGGCGGACTAACTATTTATGTATAATTCACCGCTGCAGTACGGGTATCAATTAAAGACCTTGCTAAGCATAACTCGAAAAATAAAGAGACATCTCTCTAATCTAAGAAGCTTTTAGCCCATTTCAGTAAAATTTTGTTTTTTTTCTTTTTAGCTTATTTGTATTATTGTTTAATCTGCCGATATGCGGCTTCTCGACTCCTGCCTTTCATAAGGCGATTAAACGGGGTTACCTAGGACGGGATCCTAGATGGCCTTTTTGTAGGACATCTCCTGTGAAGGGTGCCGAGCCGAGTGTTGCGGTTCCATGCAAAAAGCAAAAAGGGGGCGATGGTATGGGTATCCTTAACGGATTTCACCTTCGACATACTTCGATATGCAAATAAAGGTGGGTAGTTATAGTCCGTTTCTATTATTTATGTTCAGAAGGTTTGCTTTAAAAGCCTCCGCCCCCGGAACTGCAGGTCTCACGGCGGGACGGTCGCAACCCGACGGCCCTGCCGGAGTCAGACCCCCGATCTCCTGGGGTCCGACAACTCCACAACATCGACCGGCCGCAGAGGATAGGGAGCGCAGCGCATCGGCCCGTAAGGCCGCGGAGGATAGGGACAGCGCGGTCCGCGGTCTCCACTGCGGCCGCGTCCGTGTTGGGACGTAGCCTGACCGCTTGTCTGCAGGCTCTACGCCTCGAGCCCGGGACAGCGGTTCCTCTCGGGCCGGCCAGACGCACCACAAACTGACCGGCCCAGTGGGTTCCCCTTCGCC
>SJJU01000351.1:0-154439 GCA_012932125.1 Conopomorpha cramerella
TCCAACTTTAAAGCTCAATATCCCCGAAGTAACTTTTTGTGGATTGAGTCCTTTCAGTGTAACTACGTCCGATTATGACGTGAATATCATCATTACATAGTACATACATAACAATGTCGCTTCCCTATGTATGCTTTTCGATGGCTTCCCGCCAAAAAGGTCTAAGCGACATTTAAGTGATTTTACAGAAGAGTGGCTTAAAGTTTAAATAAAGCAATGTTTTGGGAGAGAAAAACACATAATCTCTACCGCGTAAGCGACATCAAACTACGTCATACAGGTATGAAACCTAGACAAATCGACGCAGAAAAAAAGCGATCCAAACTGCATACTCAACTCATTTTGGACAAAAATGACGCTTAGGCCTTTTGGCTGGAAACCATCGTTATACATATATTTAAAATTACGCAACGTGTTTTAATACAGTGAAGTTTATATATCTGTATAATACATACATGCACGAGTATTGCAATCGCGCGAAGCCGGGGCGTGCCGCTAGTAAGTAGTAATATCATCCCAAAATTCTACCTACTATATAATTGTCCTCTTAATAGTACAACGAACTCTGTGAATCAGGCTCATTTAAAGTAGTACTAACATAAGTAGCAGTGGGCAGGTACTTACATTACTCAAGTGCTGTAATAATAGTACTTGCAGTTTAAAGCTGAACTCACCAGCTCCAGTTTAACGTGACCTGGGAGGTAAGTCTGCTCTAGTCTCGAAGTTATATCTTAAGACATAGGAATCTCCAATTGCACATTTTTTGCAGGAAATTACCCATAGTGGCCATTCTGGGCAGGCGGGTTGGCGATCGCAGAGCGCAGGTTCTACGTCACTGATGATGCTGCTCTCAGTCATCAGTAGCATTTGCTTTCCAGTCGGATGGCTATACCGTCATCTGTCGGTTTACCAGAGCCTAGTCTGTTAGACAACAGGGTCGCTATTTATTTTATTTATATAGCTTAGATGTATAAAATACGTCGGGACATTTTTATATACGGTTACCTGACCTTGTGAATAAGTCAACACTTTTTGCCTAGCCTATTAATCCCAAAGCGGGGTAGGCAAAGGACTTGCTAAAGCAAATGCCCACGGTTCACCAAGCGTATTTAACCCAACGTGACAGGGGGTCAGCTCATCGCCGTTATGGGATTCACACACCTTGTGGTGTACCGGTTTCATCGCGATGTTGTCTTTCACCGTACGAGCGTAGGTAGCGTTGCGTATATAGGCTCTGAAAAAGTCCCATTGGTACACGTCCAGTAGCCGGACTCGAACCCGCGACCTCCCGGTTACAAGTCAAGGATCCCACCAAGAGTGGTCCAGAACACAGACGCTCTCATCGTATGTATGTATCGTAAGTACATACTAGGTGCATAGTAAAATAGAAGATTCATATTACAGAGTATGTGAAAAGAAATATAATAGACATGAGAGTCGAAACTTAGTGCTGTATGTTTAGACTGGAGTTCTTACCATCTTTCGCGAAAGGTGAAATGCAGAATTGTGAATGAACATCTTGATAGCTCGCTCTCTACTGAGAGTCATTCGTATCTTTATTATCAATACAATACCAAAATATAAAACAAAGTTGTCTCCCGCTGTCAGTCCCTATGTTTGTTTACATCTTTAAAACTACGCAACGGGTTTTTATGTGTTGTTTAGCAGATAGAGCGATTCTGGAGGAAGGTTTATATGTGTAATACATACATGCATATAATAGTAGGGAAACACTGCATACAACGTTTGCCGGGACAGACTAGTACAATATAGAACAAAATCGCCTCCCGCTGTCTGTTAGTGACATGTATGCTTAGATTTTTAAGAGTACATAATGCAATTTTCTTTAGTAAATAGAGTGATTCTTGGAGAACCACCCTGGGTGTGAGTTTATATGTAGAATACTTGCATATAATATCAGAGGAACACTGTTAATAATGTATATTGGCAAAACAACGTTTGTCGGGTCAGATAGTAGCAAAATATGTTTCTACTAGTTGCATAGTTAGAAGAGAGTTCATAGTCGAAACTGTTGTAATAACGCAATAAAAAAGTGCACATGACATGAAATTATAACTTCATGAAGATTGTTATTGCACGTATTATGTACTACGATACAGGTTTAACGTGATCACCACCTCTTTGAATCTGAACTATCACACTCCCATTTTATAGTTTAGTAGTAACAGACGGTGCAGTAAAATTAGAGACTGTAGAACCGTAAGGCCAAGAAAATGCTTCGTCATCAATTAACTATACTCACTTTAACCTACTATGTACTTCTTTTACAATATGTAGTTTGAATAAAAGTAATGAAACATCAGTCCGCGTGGCGCACAACGTGATTAAATACAACAACTGGCTCGATTATTTCAACAAATTGCATCTGCCATTTCCCGCTTCCCACGTAGGTACCTACAGCGTATGGAGATATAGGTAGTGCTTTTGATGCAACAACGCCACTCCTGGACCGCGCCCAAAATCAATTTACATTTTTCAGCCAAGGCCGCGGAAATTTCACCGGAGCATGAGATAAATGTTCAGACATTATAACGTCAATATGAATGGCGGCGACCACTTCCCACTTGCTCTGGCCTGAATGGTTTCGACATTCTTGGCTCTACTCCGATAATGCCGGGGAAAAAATAAACATTGGTGCCAACGTAAACTAAACGACACAGTCGCCTGCGCCCGCGCCGCTTCGACGTCGCACCGTTGGATAAAGCGTTAATATATTTTTACGCAACCTGCGCGCCTATAAATCCGTGCTATCGCCTGGTGCTCCTACTGTTGCTGGTTATTCAACTGGGCGCATTCCGAGACGGATAGTTTTTGTTTTTTTTTTATATACACGCTCCCGTCGCGTCGGTCGCCCCGTGCCTTGTCGTTTCGTCCGTCTGTCCATCTGGAAAATCAACCAATTAAAGTCACTACGCCGGAATTATCTCGCCGTGCATACTACGCCGGCTACAATGTACTGTCGGGCGTGCCGGTAATAATTTTATCACAGACTGGCATTCTCGAAATAACTTGGCACCAAGTGTGAGGGTACTATAGGAGTGTGTACGCAGCAACTCGGTGCACTTTTGTTATCAGAAACAATATGACAGTGTCCCGTTGCCGGCGCCAGCGGCGGCCGACCCGACACCGATAAGCCCTCGTGGACATACAAATGGCTTTTTGTTACAAACGTATTATCTATAAATACCTGTGTATGTATGCCAACCTCAAAAGCATTCGAGACTAAGTGACAGTGATAAAAAATACTGATTGATATAAAACACTGTTCTGCCCCGGCACCATTAACAAGCCGTTATCATTATTTAGGTACAAAGAAATGAATTGGTACATAAACTCACGTCTATATCTGTAACAGGGTGGATAAAACTAAAATTAAGAACACCTAATCACAGAATAACCTAAATTTGAAGGATCTGTCGCGTAACATATTTCGTATTTGTAGTTATCAAATAATAAATTAAGAATAATATTAAGGAAGTGTAAAAACAACAATCGCTGTGTTACAACAGTATTTTTTAATAATTAATTACAAGATCTTGAACCTCCGAGCGTTTACTGAGAAAACAGACTGTTCGAACCATTTATGTATGTTGAAATATGTTTGCCTATCAAATTAAATTTTCTTCGATTCTCGCAAGTAACACAAGACCATCAGCGGCGAAACAGAAACACAGAAAAAGGGTCAGAGTTACGATGTCCATTAAAAAAAAAACAAATGAATAAAAAAAAGTAATCAAGTGTAACCAATACCAAGATGTTAACATTGTAATTTCCGAGAATTCAAAGTCAAAATACGAAGAGTGCGCGGCCGTCTACAAAAAGACATCAACGCACAGTCGTAAAGATATACTATATGTGTTCCAGGGCTGCTAGTAGTAAAGCGATCTAATTCTGAACCACTTTTATTAGGTATTCGGGTGTGAAATGCCACGTCGCTTAACAAAGAACCGACACAAAGAAAAACACAACTCGATTTATGATGGAGTGCTCGCGGGCACAAAGGATCTTTGTGACTTATTTAATATTACATAGTTCTGTAAGTATACGTACGTTTCCACAGCGATAGGAGGTGATAAAAGCTACTAAAAATACCAAACAATGCATTCTTTCAAGCGGTGGCATTAAATTTACTTCAAGAACAAAAGTATCAAATTACTATCTCAGTATTCCCTGTATTGTTATACTAACAGTAAGTTATTATGTACATTCCTAAGGCATTTTCCTTTTAGATACATATTCAAATGGGATTTGTGAATGCGTATATCCCATACAGCCATATTTCAGATGATATCAAATTTATTGTAAACACGGTTTAGAAGGGTCATTGGGGATCGAATCGGATCGTTCGGGGAAGACCCTAACCGGCTGGGAATTCGATGGTGCGACAGAAAAAAAAAATTGTTACCTGTCGCGTAGAAATACGACTGAGCCAGGCGTCTTAGGAACATACCTGCTCCGAGGGAATTTACTACGAAATTACGTTAAATGGATGGAAAAAAAACCGGTCAATAGGGTGGCGCTTAGTTTAGTGAAGAACGCCGTCATCCCCTATTGACGCGTATACTTTTTTTCCTCTTAAGATGATATGGATGTTTAGATACCTGCGAGTATTATTTTTCTTAGTAACTAGTGTTGACAATAGACTGACTCGAGTGGGGTTCGCTTTCATTCTTCTCCGCTAATAGATATTTGAATCGGTCTGTTAATCGATGGTGGGGTAACTGTTACATTTTTCTTGCCACTTGAATATTCTATGTTCGTTGACGTCATTGAGACGGGGGCGACGGGCGTATATTGTTATTATCTGGCTATGCTAGTAGATCTTTGGGATGGTTATCTAAAGAGAGGGCGGCCCATGTAATGCTGGCTTGATGTTGTATAGTCTGAGTCATGCGTGTCTATTGTCACGAGCTCATAAAAAGCCGGGACGAGCGTGTGAAATACAGGACAGTTGGAAAGCACAGCCGAGGGCAACACTGGGCATAAGAAGAAGCCTGGATAAACAATACTGACGTGGACGGTGGTGCCAAATGGTTCGGTGACAGCAACGAGAAACAACACCATTCACTATGAGGCCCAAAGGACTAGTCGCTCATTGAGCAGGGCCTGAAGAATGTCCTCCGGGTTCCCAGGACTGACACAGCAACAGCGACAGCTGAAATCGATCCGGGTTTTATTCCGTGAAAGTCTGACACTAACCTGTCACCATACCAATAGCGGCGAGGGCCCTTTATAAAAAAAAGTACTTAAATGTCGCATATTAATGACCACTAGTCTATCTGAAAACACTTCTGAAACTAGAAACATGATAAGTTGTTTGTACTCAGCAACTCTCACTCTCAGCATTGAAATAAAACATTGGTAGCTGTTGTTTTCAACATCCTCTAGAAATATTGTCTGAATATTAGCATACAGCTTAGACCACTCATTAAGGATTTAAAAATTGTACAAAGCATTTTTTTAAATGTTTTTTTATTTTACAAATGGAGCGCCAGTAAAACTGCGGGGGAGTCTTCTAGTTTACTATATTTTTTCCTTGCATTCCTGTAGCGGCAATGAATCACTACCTGTCACGCTCCACCACGATGGAACTCTGTTCTGTTAGGCAGGTAGTAGGTATTCGTATCAAACATCATTAACTGTTCATTACATAATAAAATACCTACTGGAATTTAGTTTGT
Organism: Conopomorpha cramerella; assembly: GCA_012932125.1. Taxonomy (NCBI): domain Eukaryota; kingdom Metazoa; phylum Arthropoda; class Insecta; order Lepidoptera; family Gracillariidae; genus Conopomorpha; species Conopomorpha cramerella. Next base: position 5,703 of record SJJU01000351.1, read on the forward strand.
AATACAATATCTTTATGAATATGAGAGAATGAATTTTTCTTCATTATCTATAGGTCGTATACGTGGGTTTTGTGCTTTTTAATAAAGTAAAGTTCATGTATTCAATATGTTTTTAATTCACGAATACTGAAATTATCTAAAATAATAAAAAGGACTATGATGCGTAGATAGTTAAGATACAATATTTTGTCAAATGAAATGCCGAGGAACATGGAAAATAAAACGTTTACTTACTACACGGATCAAAAGTGTTTAGGGATCAAGTACATTTTAGAAGATTGCAAACAGGAATATATTTTACAAAAACTGAATTAATTCATAATTTATTCAAAATGTGCTGATAAGTCATTGATACAGGCATGGGGAATTAGGTAGGATACCAATCCAGAAGATTAGATTTGATTTGAATAAATAAGATTTTTTTAGAGCTAAAAATGTTCTTGATCCCTAGACACTTTTGATGTGTGTAGTTAACGTAAAAACATAGAAACATGAAAGAGAAACATGTTAACTAATACACCGATCTCTCGCAAACAAACTAAAAATATGTAATAACTATAGAACTATGTAAACCGTAGATCGTAGATGACATTATGTCTAGCACATACATCGACGTAATTACTAAAATAACTAGGTCAAATTTTTTACGATCGCAGTTGTAGACGCATGCACAAAAAAAAATATGTCAGAAACACTCAAAGTCGATTCGTCCGTAGCAAAAAAAAAACGTAGGTACTGAAAAAAAAACACCATCAAACAGTTTCGTACAAAACACTTGTTCCACAATATAATATTTTTCTCACAGCAAACATTCATTAGTTACAACCCGCACAATAGCCCAAGGACATATTGGGCCCATGTGTGCGACCATCCCATCTTAGGGAACACATTTAAACACAAATCATGCCACGGAAAAAAAAAACTGTCAAGACATCCCCGACTTTTACACTTCATGAAATACACATTTATCCACAAAATAATACTAGCCCAACCTGCAGGAGCCATTGTGTTTTTGACAATGGGCCGAGTGGAAAAAAAAATTAACCCAAAACCGATAGGACGGCGTAGTCTGAATCCTACAAAAACATTACTAAATTATTGTTTTTAAGTGAATACTCCATTGTACATTCAAGAGACCGTGGAATAAAGCTGGCCGCAGTCTATTGTGATGTAGTTTTTGTAACGCACCACTTACAATGCATATAATTCGGGAACTTTTGCGTGAAAATGGACAGCAATGGCAATACGAAATCGTTTAGGGTACAGCATAGGTGGGCGGGCGCTGGCGGGGCGTTTATGGCATCGATTTTCAAATCATGAAAAAATATTAAATTGTATTATTTTCTCATAGAGTACCTACTACATATACTGCCACAATGTGTTTTTTCATCTACATAACTAGTTCAGTAGCAGGACATAATCATATTTCCAACTTGTTCCATAAAGAATAACATTATTTTCGTTTATTTATGTACGTTTTCGGGGATTTTCAAACATTCATTCATTACCCAATTATTCTGCTAAACTTATGAACTGTCACACTTAACACACTTAACTGTCTAAAACTGACGGTTTCAACTTTATAGCCATATACGTACCTATAGGTATCAAAGATATCATCATAATATTAAAACTACTAATTGAAAATTTGAAAAGTAAGTAGTAGACAGTAATTCAGAGGGCGGTACCAATATACAAGAAGTTTGTGTAGTATAAGTAGGTACCTAATAGAAACGTTAATTCGTAAACCAGTTGCAATGCAACTTGTAAGCGTACAGGTAGATTCAAAATTGTACCTACATATCTACACTTCTTGAAACGCACAGAACGTCATCAAAGGATGCAATCAAAGTGCAAGTTAATCAAAACAGTTTCCAGTTCAAGTTACTTGTATACAAGTATGTGACGTAATATTTGCATAATGCACAAATCATAACGCAACAATATAATATCGTCTCTGCGTGAGCATTACTACGAATTCACGATTTGTAAAACTAGTACAAACGTATTTAAATTTTACGTCGATGCTAGTGACATCTGTGTTAAGTCATTGTAACCTTCAAGTCCCAACATTCCAAGTGCGTCTAACTTCCTTTATTTCATAGTGTAAATTGTAGATGGCAGCACTTGGTTCAGCAATATTTTTAACACAGTATAATTTCGTACCTTCTACGTAAGTAAATTTTAATTATCGAAACATTCAAAACTAGTGTCGTAGTCGTAAGTATAACGTCTTTTGCTCATATTACCACAGTCGGTACCTAATGTCACTAATTGTTTATGCCGATTCTGAAAACGTCAATGTTACATTAGGGTCTTTTGTTTATTTACAAATTCTTAGTGAAACAACTGCGCATTCTTTACAACTTTGATCTAAATTGTGTATGTAGAGTCATAAAACAGCATCGTAGGTACTAGGATCTCATAACATTGTAGACGATGTCCGAAGTATTTCACAAAAGCTGTTACACATCCCGCACCTCGGGCTACAAGTACCGCACGTTGTCCACAAACACGGGGGAAAGTCAAGTCCGGCGCACAAACAAAGACGACTCTATCATCGATAAGAAATTCAAGGAGCTAAAGCGTGAAATAATCGAGAGAGTAAACGGACAAGTGGAGTCAGCAACCAAATCAAGGGAAACAATCAAAGGTAACTTCACACAGATCGTCGGGAAGATTAATTCCTTACTAGAGTTGAAAGAGACGATGAATTGTCTACAGAATGACTTGCAGAATACGGCGGTTGTAGTGATGGAGCTGACAAACCGATTGGATAGAGTCGAAGAGATCCTAGATAATAGTAACAGTTCTAAAAATAGCCTGAATCCAAAGAAAAGCACTAGAAGTAAAGTTAGTCACAAAGTCTCTCACTAGAAGTAAAGTTAGTCAAAGAATAAGTCAGGTTATACCTACTATTGTACATTGAAGTATTCATTTGTTAAAACCATTATAATAGTAAGAGAGAACATTACGTTTCAGACATTAGGTGCCAGTTATTGAAACCTATTAATAAACGAAATACAACAAGATGTTCATCTGTCTGTTTCTTCTCAAATATTGTATTTTCAAACCCGCAGTGAAGTCACCCTGGTCATTTTCGAGTTAGTTGTCTTACTGGATCAAGTTAATCAAATAATTGATAATAAAACCTGATCTTATAGCACGCATTTCGTGTTAATAAGGTAAAAGTAAGTACACGTATTGTGTCTCGTGATCGCTAACAATACAATACATAGGACTTTCATTTACAATCACCACTATCATAATATCTATTGACTTATCCTTTATCCACCTTTTTTGTCCAACTTCATATCCTACATTTATCGGTTTGCTCCAAGCACAGTACTTTGTAGTGATGGTTAGATACGTACTCAAGTGCAAAGTACGTAGTTCAGTTGTCAGTGACTGAGCGCTTCTCTATACAGGATGCTGCCATAGGAAATAGATAGAATTGTGTAGTTCGTCTTAAGTGAACTCTCTTGTTGTCACAAAAACCATCTCAATAATTATACTACTAAGTTTATGGAAAGCCCTCCGTAAGTCTACTAAGGAAAATTTCGAAGATACAAAACATCCCACTTGATGTCTAGACTAGATAGGGACAACGTCTTAAGGTTCATTCCGTACTGAAATTATCTAGCACGCATGCTCTGAAAGAACAATATTACACCTATACGATTATTGGTCGACATGATATCCCTTGGGCGATGGGCTCACCCCCTATCACTTGGGTAATACGCTTGGTGATCCGTGGGCTTTACACACGACACATGTACTCTATTAGCCGTGTGGTGACGGCGAATAGAATACATGTGTCACCCACCACCCCAGCCCAACTTTTCCCGTCATGGGGGTCGTAAGAGGCGACCGAGGGAGCTCTCCAGAGAACGGGCAGCAGCGCTCTCTGTGAGTTAAACCACAACACTACTGCGATCGCCAACCCGCCTGCCAAGCGTGGCGATTACTGGTATTTCCCCCCAAATGACGGATCTCATTGGGGGAGGCCCTCGTCCAGCAGTGGACGTTATGTGGCTGATGATGATGATGATCCGTGGGCTTTTACTTGACAAGTACCTCTGCCAACCCCGCTTTGGGATTAAAATACGTGAAGTGTAGTTTTTTATGATATCCCTTACATGGGTGTATCCCACTCTTTCCAATTTCCATAGCAATTTGGACAGAGTTTTGGGATACACTCGCGCCCCGCACGTCACTTTGGGTATATCCCATTTGTTCTGTAAAACAGTTTTCTCTCCCACTTTCCAAAAGAAAGAAAATGACTGACACTAACGCTGTTCAATAAAGCCATGTTCTTTAGAACAAATGGGACATGCCCGTCACTTCTGCCAAGAGAGAAGAGAAGATATTGAGGTACACGTAGATTGAAAATACCACTGATTATCGTAGAATGTTACACATTTATTTCTTTTAATATAATTTCTTCCATTTACATTACATGCAGCGCTTAGCAGAACAAACATTAATGAACATTTACTTAGTTAATTAACTCTAAAACATTAACAAGAACCGCTACAGAACGAAATGCGAATTATATTAGCTCCTTTACCAATAAACGAGGCGGAACATATACCAAAGTTATAATAGATCTACAGAATCTGAAAATTGGAAGTTGATCTTAGTATAACTTCGGAATAGATATACCCCGTTTATTGGGAAGGCTCTAAGATTTGTAAGTCTGTTTGTAAATGTAGGTACACAAACATATAGAAACATCTTTCCTTAAAAATAGGTAGGTAATGTCTAAGGATTTGTGTATTTGTTCGGTAATTCGTTTATAGGTATGTAATTTTATAATATATTTTTTGTTCGAATATTTTCTTACTCTACCTAGAAAGAGATAGATACAAAGTCCATTGGGTCGATTTGAAATTTCAGGCACCCAATTTCCTGTTCTAGTGAGTAATTGTGAATATTTAGTTTATTATTAATTACTGTACAATGTACATACTATTGTGAGATAGGTAGAAATTATTTACTCAACCTCTTGGTTCAAATAAAAAGTGATTGATTGACCAATCGATGTAGGTATATCATAAATGTAAAATCTTTCTAATCCAACTTGGCTTATTATTTGTATGGTCAAATTACACAATAAAATTAAATAATACAGGCAAGTAAAGTTGCATTTATCTCTTTTTTTTTGCTTAGCTTGTTTTGACATTATCTTAAAATGAATAAAAAATAAGGAAATAAGGGAATCTGAAACGAAATGCCTATTTAAAAAATCAAAAATCCCTATTATCACAATGTAATTATTTTGGGACAAGCTTTATCTATTTATCTGTACAAGTAATCGATGTATTGAATTTATTCGAATACTTAACAATAATTGTCAGATTTTATTACATTTATATACATAATACAGTAATTGGGATGTGTGTTAATTTTTTCCTATATTCTATTACCTAGGTAATGTATATGGCACCAAAAAAAATGTCATGTTAATTTAGTTACGTTTGATTGTTCAATATAATTAGTATGATTAAAACCCACCACCATTAAAACCCAATTAAATTAATTATATTTAAAATAAGCAAAGCTTTTTCAATGAACAATGTCATTATAAGCCATTTACTAAAAAATCTCAAAAGTCTGTTAATTTAGGGAGTACACTTTTGTAAATACATAAGTAAAAATATGTGTAGTTATTCATTATGAAATAGTGACATTGATTGAAAAAGAATTAAGAGAATTATAATTTCGTCCACCAATAAATAGATTTTATCATAGTAATCCCGACAGACATTATCATAGTTACATTTTCCTATTTTTTCCCTTCATATAATCTATATGAATTTTCTTCTACGACAATAACAAACAGAACAAAAAAGAAGAAATAGCGAAACCGGTCCAGCCGTTCGCGTGACCAAGGGGAATAGGGAATATTTTTTATTTATACCAACGAATATAATGTGATATAGCACTATACAGCAGTTATCATTACCGACATAGGTTTTTCTTCTTCCTCTATCATGAAATTACAGAGTAAGAACAATAAGAAAGCGACCGTTCGACGTTTCGTTACGATCTATTCGCTTGCGACAACGTTCACCAATCGCAGCCCGCCGGGCTAAGCCCTGATTGGTCACTTCTTCTGTTTAGCATTTGTACTGGTTGCCCAACACGCTTGTGCGGGGGAGTCCAGCGTCTGATCTTAATTTATTTGATATGGCTTTTGTTTTTGTGGCTATTGATTTCATTAGCATGAGGAATTTCCTTTTAAAAATATCCCTCAAAAGAGTGAGTCCCAAGACGAACGATCATACAATAAAGTAGTTGCATCTCTTTCGTTTCCCCACTATCTTTGACAGATTGATTTTTTTTTTCAGAAAACTCCTCAAAGATGCGAAACGAATGATCGTTTTCTCATTGTGTTTTCCCACGAAAAGTCAATTATTATTTATTACAGACTAACATGAAGTATACACGGTATACATTGAATTAGGACTAGGGTCAATAAGTTTGATACTTTGTAAAATTAATCTAAAATAGTTTTCTAATATACTAAATACTTCACAGCTAAGAATTCACAATGCATTTAAAATTGTAATAAGTGAGATAAATACTTGTGTGTTGCCACAACTTCACCAGGCACTGGCGATGTCCCATACCTATCCTTTTTTTTACATTAATTGTTTTTAAAAAATAAATGCAAAATTTGCACTTGATCAGAAGATAGATTTTAGACATTACAATTGGAAATATAAAATCTAAATACCTAAAACCTTACAATCTAGTTGCGCATACAGAACAGACGGTAAGATATATTTAGGTACATTCTGTGCATTAAATATGCTATACCTTCAAGGAAAAGAAAACATTGACTAACACCTGAAAACATCGACATTTGCACTAACCGGCCGGCTTAGGTCTATTTAAAAGAGCATATTAATTAACGCACCTACTTGTATATACCCGTAGATAGGTATTCAATTTCACTCCAAAATCCAACATACTGATTAAGATTTCCATTCTGTGGAAAGCGGGGCATAATATTGATTTTGTTAAACAAATCCTAAATAGCACCTAGAAATAAATATTAAAACAACTAACAAATAACTTTAATAAGGGAATTTCCTTCCTAAGCATGATTTCGCTATAGTTTTCTATGTTCAACACGTCCAGAAGCTCAGTTCGATACATGTTAATAAAATTCGATCTTTACAAATACTCTTTAGGGTCTACATAATATATCTCTCTGGTATAAAATTTGAAAAACTATTTGTCTCGTCGCGAAAGACGCGTCACTTCCAAGAGCAAGTTCACAAGAGATCACTCAGTCCTCACGTTAGGCCGACACTCCTCATTATAGTCTACACGAAGAATGTGCGGTCAGAAGATTTTCAGTCGAACAGGCAAATGAAAGCTCTCAAAAGGCCATCGCCGAAACAGGCGCAGCACCCCCGCTTCCTGGACTTCTCCTCGGGCGTGAAGCAGGGCTCCTTGGGGCGCTTGGGCTTGCGCACGCACAGGCGGCTGGGCGGCGCGTCGTCCTGCGGCGGCTCGGAGCGCGCGCTCAGGTTGACGGGCAGCGCGGCGGGCGCGGCGGGCCGGGCGCGGGCCCAGTGCCGCAGCAGCGCCTCCTGCTCCGCGCCCACCGGCACCGGCGCCGACAGCTTGCGCGCGCGCGCGATCACCAGCGCGCGCTCCATCGGCTCCAGCAGCTCCAGGTTCAGCGCGCGCTCCAGCTCCGCGCCCTGCAGCAGCAAGTACCGTATGCAGTACGACAGCCCGCCCAGCGCCACGCGCTTGTTGCTCGACGTCAGCTCGCGCTTCATGCGCTTGCAGAACGCCGTGGCCCATCGCGACAGAGCCTCCGCCAGGACCAGCTCGCTCGACACTCGTAGCGTGTCCCTCCTCACTATCAGGGACAAGTCTTCGTAAGTTAGCTCTTCTAACCGCTCGTCGGTCAGCGCTTCGTCGGCGTTGTCGTCTATGACGAGGAGGGCGTTGTGCGCGAGAGAGTCACACCAGCGGGAGCATTGCGCCAGAAGTCGAGCGGACGTGTCGTCGGCGAGCGCCGGCAGTGGTGGCGCCGACGCCGCCCCCGGGAGCCTCGCGCACAGGTACCGCAGGTCCCGCAGAACTTCCAGTGCCACGCCGGCGTCGAGCATCTCGTCCAGTCGCCGGGCGCAGCGCTCGGCGAGCGGGGGGCACAGGAACTTGTAGGCGGCGTCGAGCGAGCATCGCGCTGTGGCAACGGAGTTGAGTTGTGTGGCTTCACAGTAGTGGTAGCGCAGCAGCTGCTCGAAGCCCCTGCGGTCGACGTAGTCCACGACGATGATGTCGGTCTTGACGTTGAGTAGTGCGGCGAAGACGGGGCTGGTGGCGGCGAGCACGCGCCGGTGGCCGGGGTAGCGGTAGGTGTCGCCGTTGATGCCGGCGACGAAGGTGATGTCGCTGCGCTTCTCGTCGTCGTAGAGGCGCGCCGAGTCGAGCGAGGCGGGGCTCTCGTGGCCGGTGCCGTCGGGGCTCTCCAGGACGCCGACGCCGTCCGAGTCCGTGTCCGACCCGGTGCGAGCCGGGTTCGTTACCACCGTCATTGTTTAAGCTGGAACGAGAAAATAAAACAAGTGAGCAAATTTATTGGAAACGATGAAATAAGAACATAGTTATTCCCGCATGGAATTGCCTAACGCTAGTGCTAAGCTAATAGTACTAAAGTACCGAAACGCGTCCTGATTTACGTACATCTTTACCTACTACCTAACGAGTGCGAAAGTATTTTCCTATATTAATTCTAACCCTGATCCCTCTGTATTTTTTATAATCTCTACCTTTGTGCAGTGTCATATGAGTATAGAGTCCGGACACGAACAAAAAATTAACAACATAACACAATGCCTCGATCTGAAATCTCATTGATAACTGCGCCTGGTACAATGAAACCTGCACATAATCGAAATTTGACCTACAGCTACAAAGCCACAAATACGGAACTTGAATTTTCTCTTGTTTACAATTTCAATTAATGCTCTATATTATTTCCGAAGAGTGGTAACAGCCTTGACGTGGCCTAGCCCACTTCCAGTAGTAGTTTAGCGTGGTCTTTACGCCTTACTTGTGAAGTCATAACACATGTAACTTATACAAGGTCAAATTAAAAATGTTGGCAAAACTCGAGAAAGTCACTTAGCCTTAAAAAAATCACCATTTCGTTCAAATTTACCCATCAGCTGATTGCCAGTTTATGTGACGAGGTACATTTATTTTTTCGTTTTTGGTACAGGATTCCTAGAAGAAAGTTGTGTGATGTCATGGGCTGACTGACTTTCTTGAGATTCGCAAACGTTTTTGATTTAACGTTGCATAATTATTCATTTTTCGTCGTTGCAGATCTTTTCTAATGTAAAAGCGTGATAAAATAAGGCACAATAAATAGTAAATCATAACTAAAGAAAAAGAACCGACTTCAACCAGTAAAATATTCAATATTGGTTTTCTCGTGGACGCCATTGTCGGAACTGAACCAAATTTAAATGGATCCAAATGGGAAGCACCAGCTTTCAAACAAAAAAAAATCAAATCGGTTCACCAAGTCAAAAGAAAAAAAACCGTCGAATTGAGAACCTCCTCCTCTTTTTTAAGTCGTTTAAAAAAGTATTTCGGAGCGATCATAATGAAAGTACTGCGAAGGTTGTCACATGTAAATTTTAATTTCTGAATGCATAGTTTACCATTACTATCATTCTGATAATGTTATGTTTCCGTTTTTGTATGTATAAGTATCTAAAGTATCACCTTCAAACAATGAACATTCGCTAGGAAGACAAGAGGCGTTAATGCGGTAATATTTAGCACCCTCTAGTAGTAAGAAGAGCCATAAAACGAATCATTATTACTTGTTATGGTATGCATCTAAGTGGCTTCAAGGGCATTTGATGATTTTACAGGCATTTTTCATTTGGATCTTTTTGTTTTCATTCGGCGGAGATGGATAACGACCCGTGACTAACGTACTGGGATCTCGCACAAAGGATCTCGATTTGGCACAGTACCTACCTACCTATACGCATGTTTTAGGTGCATGTATTGAATTACAAGATTGGATATACCACGTATTTACAACGCGGATATTTTGGCGTGCGTTTGGCACCCAATTGAAGCCAATAGGGTCCTACTAATAAACGTGGCATAACTATTCCTTAGTTACACCAAGCTCAACTTCAACTTGTCAGTTGTATGTCAAATGTGGAACAACCAGTTTCAATAGAACTGAAAACACTAAGGTTTAAGTTACACCGAGTTATAGGGTGATAAGAGTCTTGTTGCTGCCTTCCTGTTATCGTAATCAATATCTAGTATAAAACAAAGTCCCTGTTTATTATTTTGTCTCTAAAAGTACGCAACGGATTTAAATGAGGTTTTCTTTAGTAATAGAGTGTTTCCTGAGGATGGTTTATCACGTCACATTGCATATTATTATAATTTTGCAATTACAGTAATGTGAGTAGGGTGACCGTTATTCAGTCCATAACTATTTTCTCAAGAAAAATATATTTTCGGGTCCACGTACCAATATTTTATTATATTTTATAGTTGAAAAATAATGTTGCTTGATATTGAACAACAGCCTGACCTGACTACATTGTGCTGAATAGCACTGACCCATTGTGCGGAACTTTTAAGGCTTCACCCGTTTCAGGGAAGCCCTCGCGACCTTGGCCCGCAGACATTTAACACCTTTAGCTGGTCACTTTCGATTTCCTACCCTTTATAATAGCTTCGTCGCCGGTTTACCGGAGTGTTTTTCGAATGTTCTCTAACTGATATACAGAACAGTGTTCGAAAGGAATAAAACTAGATGTGTTCACGCTTCTCTGGGACATAAAATATTGGTGATTTTTTTTTTATTGTGGCTTCTTTTTTATCACTATGAATAAGCGTTTGACCACAATCCTGCCTGATGTTATGCAGCGATGTGGTCTTCGATGGAGCACACGTCTTGTTCATTAGGTACCTATTCATCCTCGACTTGAAGACCTTCAGACTGTACTGCGCAGGAAACACAGACTCCGGCAAGTCGTTCCACATCCTGGCGTTTCGCACAATGAAAGTAGACACAAACCGTTTGGTTCGCGTAAATGGCAAATCCACCTGGTATGGATGACGTTTAGCCGTTCTACTTTTAGTAGAACCGTTATTATCCCATGATGATCTGGGATGTAAATAGAATGCATCAGTTGCCTTTCTTTCTGGCATGTCGCATGAGCTGACTATGTAATCTGGAGGTTTAGGTTCATTGAGGGTGCGCTGAAACAGCCGAAAGTTCATAATTTAATGAAACGCGCACAGACATTATAACTCAATATTGTTCACCGGGTATATACATAATTAGTGGACGCCCCTCGGTTTCATTCGCGTAGTTTCACTATTAAAAAAATATATAGAAAGATGTTGATTTTACACTTTTTCAACATTAATAAAATATCTACATACAAACCTTTTCTGGACTTCCACGAATAATTCAAGACCAAAATTAGCCAAATCTATAACGGCATTTTTTAGTTAAAACATTACAACGAAAAGTTGCACTGATTTATATATATATATATATATAAAGATAACAGTGGTGTAAGCTCGAGCTAGTCTTTGATTATATTCGCGCCGATGTACCCGGTGAACAATATTGAGTTAAAACCTAAAGTTATTCTGGTTAGTCTCTTATTTTTATTATGAAGGCCCATAATGACTCGCCGTTTGTGACCGACGGGTCATTGTGATCGTAGGGTATTTTCCTTAGGGGTCCTGTGACCGACTTTTGGGGATTACATTACATGAGTGTATGTATACAGTAACATTATAACTACTTAGAAAGGGAAGAGAAGAACCGAAAGATCAACAAACCGCCAAGCCTCAGTGAGAAACCGCGATTGTCTGATTTTTGTTTGGTCTCTCATGTTGCACGGAAACCACACACTATTTAGCCATTAAGCAATGGTTGTGCTGTGACTTCACATTACTTTTAAATGTCAATGAGAAATGAGGTATGAGAAAAGAGAGAATCTTTAGCAAAAAGTGACTTTAAAATGTGGAAAATGGGTGAAAAATGACAAATTTTTCCTTGTAGAAGTCTGCGCCGCGAAAACGCATTATGGTGATGGCATCTAATGTAGCGGATATCAGTATTATTACCATCAATCAATAGTTGTTAACAATGGTGACAGTAAGTCTCTGGTGTCTCAGGCTTCATGCTAAGGATACTGAGCGTCATCACGTTTTTAGTGAGTCTAACCACGTCTGAGTTTCAATCTTAGGGTGGTAGAGCAGATCCTTGACAAACTACTATGTTCCTATTATGTTATTGTCCATATAAACTACTTCTTTTTAAACTATTACCTACACAGAATAATCATTTTCTCGTAGTTTCCATGACAACGAACGAAGACTTCACAGCTTGTTATCGATTTTCCATCCAGAGATAGAATCGCAGTTCGTCAGTCAATTATATTACCGAGTGATTGCTTTGCCTTGTGTCCTGAAATCTCGTGCAATTTGAATCGTCGTAGCTCGCAGGTTAAATTCTGATATTGGCTCTATTTGTTTGTACCTACATTTGGTGTTGGATGTTAGTAGATTACCTACCGAAGCTTCTTTGTATTATGTGCCCAGTAAGAGGTCAAAATGAAAGTTCTTAAGACTGGCCACTCGTGAACAATATAATACAAACTATACATTAAATTTGAAAATGAAACTCTTTTCCATTATTATTAAGTATTTTTTTCATTCATTTGTCACGTTTATTGCGATTTTATGGCAAATTTAATGTCTATGTCACGAATTAAACGCGAGATTTTGTTCGGGCAATGCTTTTTTATGACTGTTGATGTAATTTAAATCGGTAAGAAAGTTATCATCCATCATATCGATTTTCCCCATTGACGAAGAAGCGCCATCTCGTGGCACTTTTTATAACTGGTTCGATGCGTTCAGATGTGGTCATAATAATCATACCGATGATGATACGATGGGGGACCGCTTAGGTGCTACCGGCGCGTAGCACCGCGAATCACAGTTAGTATTATAATATGACATTTGAATGTATTAAGTTTGTCACGTCTTCGAGGAAAAAATACTGAACGGATTTTAACGAAATTTCGTGGCGAGATGGTTTAGATTAGTGGCTATATTTTATTCTGAAATTCCAAACGGATCATCATATTAGCAACATTAATGGGACAATTGAGACGAAAAATCTACTACTGAACATTTAAAGAATATCCACTGAGGAGAATATCCACTTATTATTTCCATGAAAATAATCCAATTCTATGGTACTCAAGTAGAAATATGTTACATGTACCTATTGTAATATAAAGATGACTCAGGTCTTAATATACTGAGTCTTCGTCTACACGTTGCAGTATCTCATTATAAATTTCATTTCTCTGTCTAATGTAATCCATTCCTATAAACAACCTGCAGCAATATCCTATTTCTGGAATGGAATCAATGCTGTCAATATTGAGAAAGGCTCCTCTCGAGTTAATAAAGCTTGTAACTGACACCATGCCTTGGACAGAATTATCAGCGAAAACAGTTCAAGTGGGAATGGTCCTTTGGAACAACAGGATTCCTTCCACCTGTACTGGAGTCACATCACCGTCCATTTTGTACGACAGCATTGGCTAAGCAATCACAGAAATACCTTTAAGTTCCTTTAAAACAGAGCTCATTTTAGCCTGATTCTGTTCAAGATTGCTAGTCCGTGTTTGTACAGTCGTGTGATCTGAGCTTTTGTGTCATCATTTTTCTTTTTCCTGTGGCTCAATGGACATTGAAACAGTAAATATGTACTTGGTCGCAATGTAATAAATGTCAGGAGGTGAAACCCCGGCAGCCATGTCTGTTCAGAGAGACGATCGATACTGCATCGCAAGAACATAATAGGATGTTTTCTCTTTGAATTTCCGTTCAGCTTGCAAATTCTCATTTCAAAAACTGTATTATGTATTCTAATTTATTTATCTTAGCAAGAGAATCTAAAATAACTTGTAGTATGGGACATACCCAACTAGATTCAGTATAATTGCACGATATGGAAGTTGAAACTATGAGGAAAAATCGAAATATTAAATGGCACACCATTTACTTATGTTTTTCTTTAAAGACAACAAAAATAATTAGATGAATTGGTTGGTAACAGCTGTTCTCGAGTTCTGTGCTTAGCAACACAGTTAGCGATACAGTTTGGTACATATCTACTCCCATGATCATTAAAGTGTAAGTTTTCGGTTCAACAGAAAATGTTAAGCTGAGGTTCTGAATAATGAGGAGATTCCTTAAAGGATAAATCAACAAAAGTCCCGAAGACGAACGAACATAGAATAACGTAATTGCATCACTTTCGTTTTCAACTATCTTTGACAGATTGTTTTTTTTTTAGAAACCTTATAATTGATTATGTACAAAACAAATAGGTACTTTGATGACACTTGCGTGTCTGACAGATGTCATGTCTTAATAAATTTTTCGCTCAAATTATTTTTTTCTTTCTTTCCTATGAATCTTCTCCGGACATTAATAAGCACAACAAGAAAAAGAATTAGAAAAATGGGTCTAGCCGTTCTCGAAATTTGCGTTTAGGAAGATTCTCGACAATGTCGCCGTCTTCCCTACTGTCAGTGTCGCTAATTAGCTTGGCTAATGACGTAGGGTAAAATGTAACTACGTAACTACTCTGCCACTCAGCAACAATATTTTTACCAAATATAAAATGTTGCTTAAGTACAGCTGTCATATAATAATTAGTTATTATTTACGTAGGAATTATTCCTAATCCAAAATGTCATCTGTCAACTGTCATCTTTATCAAAGCGTCTAAACATGACTTACCCACTTATCATTTACGTAGGAATTATTAGGATTAATCCTACGCTAAGAAAAACTATAAAGATGACAGTTGTACTTAGGTTTATTTTATATTTATGTTAAAATAAACAGGTGTTGAGTGACGAGTTACATTACATTTAATTTTTCACTACGTCAGTACTGAATGTTTGGACGTTTCCATATTTCTGTCACTCATCAAAAGTGTCTAGGGATAAAGAACATTTTTAGCTCAAAAAAAATCTAATTTATTTAAATCAAATCTAATCTTCTGGATTGGTCTCCTACCTAATTCCTCATGCCTGTATCAATGACTTATCACCACATTTTGAATAAACTATGAATGAATTCAGTTTTTGTAAAATATATTTTTGTTTGCAATCTTCTAAAATGTACTTGATCCCTAGACACTTTTGATGTGTGTAGTATGAAACAAAGTCACTTCACGCTGGCTGTTCCTATGTATAATTAGATCTTTAAAATTACGCAATAGATTTTGATGCGGTTTTCATCAGTAGAGTGATACATGAGGTTGTTTTATTTCTATAATAAGTACACACAAATAATAGCAGAGAAACACTTTTAATCATTTATATTGCCAAAACAACGTTTGTCGGGTCAGCTAGTTACTTTATAATACTTATAGCCATAATTCTACAAATCACGAATGATTGCGCCTTCAGTGATAGCTTTCACATTTTTTTAATTGTACATTTTAGTGATTTGGAGGCAGGTACCTCTACTCCGCAAAAATGTGTGGTATGCATGTAGTATACCATATTTACAGAGCAGGCGCAAAATATTTTCACAAGTAAAATCGTAAGAATGTGCCTGAATGACGCACAGCGTGAAACTCATGACGTCATTGGGTTTCAGGAAACAAACACGCGTATAAACCCCCCTTTGAATAAAAAAATAAATATCGTTCAGCGGCTATTTGACGTATAACAACTCAGATCACTTTCGTCGTATTTAGCATACCGCAGGCATAGCACGCGCGTCAAGAAATACACGACATACACGAAGAACAAACGAAAGGAAATGCGTTTATTTTTAACCGACTTCAAAAAAGGAGGAGGTTCTCAATTCGTCTGTATTTTTTTTGTGTTTGTAACCTCAGATCTTTCGCCTGCTTGAACTGATTTGGATGTTTTTTTTATTTGAAGCTGGTGGTCCCATATAAATTTGGTTCAGTTCCGACAATGGCATCCATGAGAAAACCACATATATGTCAAATTTTACTGGTTGAAGTTTGTTCTTTTTTCTTTAAGTTGTTCATCTTTGTGCTATTACATACAGATATACCGTAGTATAAGACAAAGCTTGATGAACGTCATTTATGATCTTAAAAACAAAAGGAAACATCTCTAAACTAGGCTGGTATGTCACACTTCGTGCGACTCAGCTTATTTCAACAAATGGGAGCGCGTTATATGTCTTGTCATTTTTTTTTCTAAAACCCAAATAACCGATGTTGGAGTTGCAACCGCAAAGCTGAAGTAGAACTGGGCCGGCCATGTCAGTCGAATGGATGTAAATCGGTGGGCGAAAACCGTCACTGACTGGATACCTAACGACGGACACCGAAGACGCGGTCGGCCCAAGCGGAGATGGCGGGACGACCTAGACAAATATGAACCGGGGTGGCAACAGGTGGCTCAAAATCGAGAGGAGTGGAGGAAACAGAGGGAGGCCTTTGCCCAGCAGTAGGACACAAAGACGGGCTTGAATTCTTTCTTGGACCGCTGTCCTAGGGGGGCGTGTGTGTGAACCCTATAAGGGCAATGAGGAGCTCACCCCCTGTCACGTTGGGTTACATACGCTTGGTGAACCGTGTGCATTTGCTTAATATTTAGTTTTACAGTAAGTAACCATTTTAGTTTCTAAACCACTTATATTTTTATTTACACGAAAGTTTTCACGTCGCCGTAACGTAATAATCTACTATCCTAAACACAGCTACACACTTACATAACTACGTACGTACCATACCAAATCGACAATCCTCAAAGCCCTAAATACCATAATCCGAAGACAGTAAACCTACATATACCTGACCCATATGTTTCGCATACACCGTTCGTTGCGGCGACGTATATTTAGATCCCCGGGATACGTTGCGAAACGTCCCGGCTTATTAGCGATGGATAAGAAAGTGACTTGCGCACGCGCACATGATGATCTTGCTGGAGAATTTCTTACGGCGACGGTCGGGCGGTCGGCGGTTCTAATCGCTTTGCCATTTCCGTGGCGATTATGACATTCTTGTCTATCTGGACCTACTTAATTTAATATCAATGAATACAAATGTTATAAAAGCAAAGTCGCCTCCCGCTGTCCGTCTCTACGTATGCTTAGATCTTTAAAAATTCGCAACGGATTTTAGATGCGGTTTTCTTTAATAATCTATTAGTATCTTAAGATTGTGTCCAGATGAAGATACATATATGTATAATAGCAGAGAAACAGTGTTAATAATGTACATTGGCAAAACAATGTTTGGCCGATCAGCTAGTTTATTTCTAAAAACCTAACAAAAAATGTTTAGATCTTAGATTTGTACACGTAGGTAAGAAGCTTACAAACCTCAATCCCTGTGCTTAGCACTCTAATAACATTGTCTTATGTTTGAACCTTTGAAGTTTCTACGAATCAAAGGCGCTTCTAGATTATTATACCGACTATCGGTAATAGGCTTTCTTACCTTCAGCATACAATGAAGTAAATAAACTATTTTTTGCCCATTTTATCCGTCGTATAGACAATGCGATAGAGCAATATTTTACTGATATTATGTGATACATGACATAGACAAGTTAATGCACAGAGATGGCAATGTCAGATAATGTTTCCGTTCTGTTCCTTTCCATATTAAGTCATCGTTCGCTGACTTAACTATAACAATACCTATAATATAAATAATAAACTATATAAAAAGCTACATGACGTCCACTGCTGGACGAGCGTCTCCCCAAATGATTTCCATTATCATTTGCGGGGAAATGCCCATAATAATGCAAATATCAAATTTATTACACACATATTATGCTAGTTTTTTAAACGTTATAATTATTAGTTAGTATTTCATAGTTAATCTGAATTCAAAAATAGAACATAAACATCCTGTACTTATTCTTCTATAGTATTTAAAGACGTGACCGATTATTTCAGTAGCCAATAATTGATTGTGCCTTGGAGTATGCCTAAGTGTTCAGTCATAGCAACGGTCACAAATAAAATTAAACAGGAAACAGCCAACAGAACTAAGTAACTATATAAAGTACCTACATACAATATCCGAAACGAATGCATATCGGAACTGTTATTAATTCAACAGTCACTGTAGAAGGTGACTGTAATAATTAGGCAAATGCACGTACGCTCAAGGCTCTCATATCCAGGTTTTAGGAAACGCGCAAATGGCAGTTAAGATCTACGTTACCCAAGCGTAGCGTAGATCCAATGATCATGCCTACTACTTGTAAATCTCGAGCATTAGAAACGTTGTTTGAATCGTCGAAATTATTTTCTTCGTTTCTCCGCTTTGTAGCCAGAACGACAAAAAAAAGAGAGAATCTAAAGACAAACGATTATAGAATAAAGTATTTGCATCTCCTATATAGTCTCATCTCGATAGTGAAACGAAGGATCGTTTCACTATCCTTGACAGATTTATTTTTTTAGAAAACGTTGCTAGGGGTCCCTTTACAAGCAGTACACATATATTTCTATAAAAAATATCTTAATGCGGACGTCACACAGTAGATCTATTGCCTCCAATTTGTACTCTTGGATCCAACACGTCAAGTCTCAATCGGTCTAGGATATACATGGACAGTATTTTTTTTTTCTTAAACGCCGTGAACAAGCCTTTGACCACCATCCTGCCTGATGTTAAGCAACAATGTGGTCTACGATGGTGGTCATATCATATAATAAAAATTAGAGCCAATATTGTAGCCAAGATTTGTTCGAATCTGTGGTACCAGCATAAAACAGTTACCCTACGTGATAGGTCATGAGCCTGTCGTAGTTCTTTGGTGTACGAACTTACCTTGCACCCCTGTTTTCCGG
Source organism: Conopomorpha cramerella (assembly GCA_012932125.1). Classification (NCBI taxonomy): domain Eukaryota; kingdom Metazoa; phylum Arthropoda; class Insecta; order Lepidoptera; family Gracillariidae; genus Conopomorpha; species Conopomorpha cramerella. The sequence continues at coordinate 24,630 of SJJU01000351.1, forward strand.
GTAAATACCGACCAATAATCTGGTCTACCATACAAAGGAAACTCATATGAGTATAATAAAACATTGAGTTTATTTTTTTTTCTTGTTACAATATATCAACTCGATCTACCACAATGATGTTTTAGTGACACAGGAAGTGTCTTCGAAACTGATAGACAACTTTTTTGTCCGATCTACCTATAAAAATAAATTCCATAGAAAACAAGACCCTCCACAATTGGAACCTCCTTGGTACCTTTCATGACGACTGCACTTCGAAAAAAGTAAGAACCAAACTACCTTTTTTTTTAAATCCATGTAAAATTGAATGTTATTATGATTAAAGTTAATAAGAAGCCCATGGACGTTTTCCTACGTGAGTAAATCTGTTTACACACTGACCGCAAGATAGTGAACGGCGGCCTTTATTTAGAAGCCTTGATAATAGTATAGGCAGACTTATTTGTTCGACTAAGTCGGCTACTAAGCTACCACTACGGTTTTGTTCATAACAAACAGTATGTTTCATGGCTAGTGTATTCTGAACTGTTTGCTCAAGTTATTTCAATATCTGGTAGAGTTTTGCCTTATTTTATATTGGGATCTAGTGACTCACTTTGCATACAAAAATCAGTAGATAAACAGGGCTCTACTTGGTATATTGAAGGACGTTGTAGATTTAAGCTAGTACCAACACTTCGGAGCAAAATCGAGGAATCCACGTACAAGTTTTTATCCGTCTTCATCTCACAATGTCACTATAAATTAAAATCGATTCAAAAATCTTCATATCTAACGTTTCTGTGCAACCACTTTTCAGTAAGAAATTACGTTTTTATCCTAATCTGGAAACTGTATACGATCAGCCGGGTTCCCTACTTACTAAACTAAAATATGTACTTAAACAGTCAGCTCTTGTTCTGCTCGAAATTGTCATACAAATTGATAACTAGTGGACGCCCCGCGATTTACATTCGCGTAGTTTCAGTATTTCATACAAACTATAACACCCTCAATTCAGTGACGCTTCACGCAGTATCCGGATAAAAAGTAGCCTATGTTCTTTCTCAAGCTCTAAACTATATGCATACCATTTCATTCGGTTCAGTAGTTTTGGCGTGAAAGCGAGACAGACAGTAACTTTGGTATTTTTGATATTATTATAGATTATGATTCCAAGAATTTTAATTATTTAAAAAAATAAAAAATAAAAGTGATATCTATATTATGACCGTAATCTTACTTAAGGTAAGGCTGGTAAATGAGCTATCAGGAGGATGAGTAGACAACTGGCAACTGTATAAAGGATCCATATCACCATAAGAATCTATCTTGTCCTTGAATGTCCTCAACACAGCATAGTGGATAAACCTCACTTGTTTTATTTCAGAAACTAAAACGTACCGTGAAATTGAATGTTTACATTTGTTTCGTTTCTTTTTTTCATCTTACAAGTGATTCGTCTCAAACCGAATATCCTTTCACCAAAAGAACATCATCATTATCAACAACTGAAGCGTTTAATGATCTTGAAATGTTGTTTAAATTTACAATCGAGTTTATGTTTTTTTTTAATGTTTCCATCGTCCTTGAACGTACTCTAGGTATGACGTTGTGAAAAATAGAACTAATTTTAAAACCTCTATGGAACACAATAGTACGTTAATCAAATGTTAATGAAATAGATAATTACAAATTAGAATAGCACTGTTGTCGATATACAGGTACTTTGGTGGAAAGTTAATTTGCTAACGTAGAAATGAAGAATTAATGATGAAAAGGTTCTCTATATTCAGTAATTTATTGCATTTCAGTAGACAGGAATAATATTATCGTAGAACAGGATTTTGGACCAAAATGACAGCAAAAGTCCGAGAAGTATCCGGGAAAACGTCATCCTCTTTTCCACCGCTGTGACTCTTGTTAGATCCAGGAACTAAAGCCGCAAAAAAGACCAGAACTCAATGAACAACGAGAGAGTTTTTTTATATTAAGATTTCTAGAGTTTATTTTTAAAGTATTCTTTTAAATTATATTACATTTCTGAGTTGAAGCAGCTTACCTAGTCCCGACTTTTAATTTTTCGTGTTCTGTCTTGGTCTTGTGCACATAGAAACAAATCGATCAAATGACATTCAAAATAACACATAGACCGCCATCTTTGACCACAACCACAAAGGCATGGTAAACGAACACTTACCTATTTTTAATGAAGTAATTAAAACAGTTGCATAGTTAAGTACTATTTGCTTGTCTGTTTTTTTAAACATTTGCATATCGTGAATGAACGTTTCAATATAGGTACATAATAATATAGTGATAGGGCAGTAGAACAGTGGTGCAGGGCGAAAATACTAGCGCAATTCAGTACTGTAGCGCTCAAGTTGACGTCGTACTTCCCGCCCTGACCGTGTTACATATTATTACTTCTAATAAATAGCTGTGTGGTGACGGCGAATAGAATACATGTGTCACCACCCCAGCCCAACTTTTCCCGTCATGGGGGTCGTAAGAGGCGACCGAGGGCGCTCTCCAGAGAACGGGCAGCAACGCTCTCTGTGAGTTAAACCACAACACCACTGCGATCGCCAACCCGCCTGCAAAGCGTGGCGATTACTGGCATTTCACCCCAAATGACGGATCTCATTGGGGGAGGCCCTCGTCCAGCAGTGGACGTTATGTGGCTGATGATGACATCTAATAAAAGCTACATAATCAAAAACGTTGGCGAGACTCGAGAAATTCAATTATCTCATGTACCAAACAACTTTCCCCAAGGAAACCTATGTCAACAATAAAAATACTTCTTAATACAAACTTCGGGCAAGGTGGACTGATGATATGCGCAAGACGGCTGGCAGAAGTTGGATGCGAGAAGCCAAAAACAGATAACAATGCCGTGCAATTGGAAAGAGCCTATGTCCAGCAGTGGAAAAATATGGGCTGGTGATGATGATGACAATCTTCAGCTGATTCTCACTTTGTGTGAAGATTATTTTAAATCTATGTGAAGCTATCTTTTAAATCTATGTGGTAAGGGTGTCATGACACATGGCACATAGTGCTGGTTTCGTCACCATGTTGTCCTTAACCGTACAAGCGTTGCGTTGCGTACATACGCTCTGAAAAAGAGGCCCATTGGTACACGTCCAGTAGCCAAATTCGAACCCGCGACCTATCGTTTACGTCAAGGATCCGACCAACTGGACCACAGACGTTCAATATTTATACCATTTCTTTGGAGAAGTAAGGAGTATGGTTATGTTAAGGGTATGGTTTGCTAGTATGCAAGTTAATACCAAACGCTTGCTGGAGAGTGTGCAAATATCGACATTCCAAATAATCAACAATCTCTGCCTACCTCACTGAGATTCATGAGTATCATTGCTAAAAAAATAATTTGTCTCTTACTGAAAAAGTACATACATATACCTACATATACATACATATGCTTATATAAACAACAAAAGGCTTCCACAACATAAAATGCATTATGCACTATTTTGACAAATTATTCAAAACCCACTTACGTGAAATTCACGTAGCATTTGCCAAATAAACATACAGACAGACCACTTATGGGTTGTTAAGGTGATATCCAAACATAATACGGTGACAAATATTTCCGAGCCTGTTCTCTATAATATTTTCAGGCCAAAAGAGATCTGGTACAATTTCTTAGGACAAATTTAACTTTACAAGATATTGGCGTGAACCGTCGTGATATACCGTTTTGCTTCACCGCTAGACCACTGAATCTGATTCATGTGTATAATCACATGTTGCATGATACAAAAGACCTTTTCAGGCGCTTCAAAAATATACATATTTGTATGAGTAATTACGATTGGTTCTTTCGCAGTACATTCGACATTGAGTCGAGCATGTATCGCTTTAAAATATTTACTTTGCATTATAAAGTTGGCCTTTTAACCATTTAGTACTGAACACGGACACAATGTTGAAAAGCACGAATAAATACATACACCCAATTATTTGGCATAGGTAACTTAATAACATATAACACCGGAAACAAATATTTCAATACCATTTAAGTGAATACAATGCCATTCGGCTTAGTTTTAAATTTTCATACAAGAAGTAAGTATACCTTTTTATTGCGACATATAGCTAGTTTCAATAACATAACTTTCGGTTGATGGATTGTTTGATTTGACGTTAGTTTGTGTCAAAAATGTATGAAAATATCACCCGCAGCGTGTGTTAGGAACCAAAGGTTAATCAAATAATTCCATAACAATCCTTTTATTGGCGCCAAAAACCACCAAGGAACCTTTATTCCAAATTTCAAGTTCTGAATATATGCAACGATCTCCGATCGCAATTACCAACTTAAATCACTAAAGATAACGATTTAAAATGTATAATTTACCTAAGTGCTGGCCATTGGGAAGTCGTTCGTTACCGCAAGGGATTGTGTAAATTTTGTTTTTTTTAACAAAACTAAACTCAATGCTATTACTTACTTACTCAGACTTATTCATTCATCACTGACTCAACGGCCAGCCCAAACCCTTCACCCTAGAAAGCTGAAATATTGTACATAAGTTGCTCATATAATATTTACGTGAGATAAGAAAGGGTTTATCAAAATACATCACCTAAGGGGGTAAAGGGGGGGAGGAGTAGTACTAATGATAAATGAATACTAAATGAGAAAATAAATCGCTAACGTTGGAGTTATTGTTCTAAAACATGGTGGTAGTATTTTTTAATAGACATTAATACTAAAACTACGCGAATGAAACCACCGTGCGTCCACTAGTTACTAATGATATAGGTATCAAGTTGTCACCCCTGCACCTCGCCGTTGTAGTAGTCACCGCACCCCGCCATTGTCACGCACGCAATGCAATGCTTTAAAAGTCTTAGGGTTCACCATCAATATTATGCATCTATTTGATGGTGTGAGTTCAATGACCTGCTGTAGATATATGCTAATGAAATAACCCCTAGCAATGGTCTAACAAACGTTGTCGAACTCTCCCAAAGGATCAACTATGATACTACTACTTTAAACTATGAATGAATGAATGAATGAATATACTCTTTATTGCACACTGTACATTACGAATGTAAAAAATAATACAATGGAAAAAATGCAAAAGGCGACCTTATCGCTCATAGCGATTTCTTCCAGGTAACCTAATTAACCTAACCTAATTAATTAACTATGGTATCTATACTATTATTTGGTGTTGATAATACACAATAAATCAATACATATTATAGTAGATTATATCGTTAACAGGTGGAGAGGACTGGTAACAGCGATCTCTGTGCTTTAAACCACAACACCACTGTGATGGCCAAGGCGACTGCCAAGCGTGGCGATTGGCATTTCCCTCCAAATTATCATGGAAATTAATGGGGACGCCCTCGTCCAGCAGTGGACGTCATGTGGCTGAGAATTAGTGGATGAGAATTTCATAGAAACTCGTACTTTGAAACATCTTCGCTCTCAAGTTACTCCCGGTTTATATTTAAACCCGTATCCTATAATAACAGTAATCAGTACTCAAGTGTCACGTGACCATAGGTTGTCTCTTTTACTCAAGCATGATTAGAGCAGGACAAACATTACTTTAGCACAAATCTGTGCTTCGGGAGAGTTTCAGAATACTAGCCCTATTAGTCTGCCGCCTGATTACACCTCCATTCAGACGTTTTTAGATTCATATGTCCTTGAAGGTAAGATGAAGCAAACGAAATGAGAATTGGAACGATCTTTGACTATTTGTACAAGATAATATTGTTCCAATTTACACGTAAAACAGATTGTTAGCCAAATATGTTTCTGCTACTTATAGGTATACTATCGAAGGTACTTACTAGGTAGGTACTAATATTTTGACATACCCATTATACATACATATTACTATTAGACATTATAGACAACTAACTGATCCGGAAAATGCTTATAATATTATGAACAGTGTTTCTCTACTATTATATGAATGTATTATGCATATAAACATTCCTCAAGAATCACTCTATCTACGAAAGAAAACCGCATCCAAATCTGTTGCGCAGTTTTAAAGATCTAAGCATACATAGGGACAGACAGCGGGAGGTGACTTTGTTTTCTACTATGTATGTATTGATTGATACTCATCATACTTTATCTTTCATCATTTTGGATAAAACAACACGCTTGTACGGACAAGACATTTTGTACATTTAGTGACATTTTTTATGACGCTCGTCGGTCATATACCCTTCATTCATTCCGTTTTCCAATGGGAATTAATTGAAGGGAGTTGCCACTGGCAACACAAATGTTATTAGTTAGTATTTGTTTTGGAAATAGCGATCGAAGTAGTGTAGAGAGTCAATAACGGCAATAAAAACTTACAAAGTTTCGATTTATTTAACACCTACGTACATAATAATGAATAATGACAGAGCACCAAAAAAAAACTACTTATCATTTATATACATTTTAGCATTGTATCTTTCGTAGTTGTCCTACGAATAGTCAATTCGCGTAGACAAAGACCGTCCAAATTTGAAAAATTCTCGGGTCCTATGATAAAATAAAGGAAAATACAACGTTACCAACTCAAATATAAGTCCAATCAAATAAAGATATAAAGACTATAGTATTCGAAGTCCTCAAAACATAGGATTGGACTGACTTACGGAACTGGCGCGAATTTGAACCTAATGTCTGTTAGGAAAATCACGACTTACGGTGGGTTATCGATAGTAAATACTCAATTATCATACCTTATAACTCAATATTGTTCACCGGGTATGTAGGCGCGAATATAATCAAAGACAAGCTCGAGCTTACGTCCACTCGTGACCACGCATGCAACTGCGTCGAAACGTCGAATAAAATAACAAAGGAAAGCTCGACCTATCTACTACCTCACCTATATACCCGATGGACATTATTGAGTTATAATATCTGTGCGCGTTTTATTAAAAAATATCTAAGTACAGACATACATAATAACAAGTTGTCAAGTACGTTTCAAAAGAATATGTACTGTACATAGTAGGTATGGTTAATTTACTTCTAGAATATACTTGAAAGTTCATAATTTGTAGTTCTATCTCACTCATTTCGTCAGTCACTAGATAAGGATAGAACTACGTGCCTACTTAAGCAGTACCTACAATCCGTATCGATGCAATTGTTTTCCCCAGGTGAGTAGGTACATCACCGCAACGCACTGCAGAGTGCACTTGTTCATGTCAGGGAGAGCGGGTCGCGCAGGGCGGGCGGGCGCACTCCGGCCCCGCCCTACATAAGTATTCAGGTCAAGAGTAACAGCAAGTGTCCTAATTTCAGATTCAGCTGATACCTGATAGCTATTCTTCGACGGGTCCGTTGGTGTAGTGGTCAGCATGTTTACCTCTATTCCGTAAGGTTGTGGGTTCGATTCCCACCGCTGACAGGTATTTAGGGAGCTTTTAAGTACTTGTTGCATGTGTCTGGGTGTTTTATTTATGTAAGTATGTATTTAAAGGAAAAACTTTGAATTCTATAACACAAGTGTTTTAGCTACTTATAATTAGTTGAAGGCAACGTGTGTGTTTGTTGTAAAATATTTATTTATTTATTCTATAATATTTTGCTTTTATTTGGTACGCAATCTGTGTGTATAATTTTTATTTTCCCGCATTGTCGCCATAGTAAAAGTTGTTCATATTGACGAGCCCAACAACGTTTCCAATACCACTGCTTGGGGTCCTTTTACGCGCAGTATAGCATAATATATAGGAGTTAAAAATATCAACATGAGCCTTCAATTACAAGTTGCTAGCTCATAGTCTGAATAAACCTAGTCCACGTTATAGTAAGATCAGTATTAGATATTAAACTTAAACTACGAGAATGATTTAAGTATTGTCATAAATGTAAATTATCTCCACCAGTCTTTTCTAAAGTGCGCGATAACGCCTACTTGTAGCTGGGGAAGACCTAAACAATCTCCTATCTATTCCCGCTAATATACTCATACATAATAATTGAATGATTTTTAACTCTTTCCCGGACAGTAAACGCCTATAGGCGTCATAACAATAAAACATCTATTGTGTCTATTTTACTGTCCGCCATTGTATTAAGTAGGTCCAAAAAATATCTTACACATACTTTGGTACAATATGTTCTACATTGTTAAATACAAATAATTTGGTACCTTAACACAAAGTCTCGCAAAACAATACAAACATCAAATACTGGTAAATATAATATCTGGTGGGAAAATATTGTACCAGCGGCAAATTGTTACCTTGTTTAATGTTTAAACAACAGATAGAAGCGATTCTGTGATAACGTGTTATCTCTGGATTAAGCTTGCTGTGTGTAGCTTTTGTGTTTGACTTAGGTTAGTATTAGGTGTATAGGCTAAGGTTATACAAATATATGTACGCTCATTGCGTTAATTTCTATTTTATTTATAAATTTTGGGATTGTTGCATAAGCAGGTACGTATTTTACATTAACTGGGTACTCAATTATATCACTTATAACGGCTGAAGAACTCTGGCATTTAGATACATGTCCGCATTAATACATCTGCGAAATTCTTGCTGAAATATATATGTATATGTCAACAAACTGAATTGTCTGAAAAAATCACAAAGTGGACATGAAAAATGATATAATATTAATTATTTAACTATTCACTAACTAACTAACGATAGCAATACCTAAATAAGGTGATAGGTGTTTTAAAATGAATTGATCTAGTGGGTACTAAAACAACGTGAAGTAATCTCTAAAATCTTTATCTGAAAATTTGTAGACATCTTTTTTTTTTAACACAATGAACAAGCGTTTGACCACCATCCTGCCTGATGTTAAGCAGGGATGTAGTCTACGATGGACGATCTTAGACATAATTTAATCCTTACTGTATTTACGCAAAATATTATTTGATTCAAAGTGACGCGAAAAGTGCAAGCGTGTTTTAGGATTTTAAATGAAGAAATCTAGTAATTTGCATCATTATCATACATATAGTCACGTCTGTGATCGCCAAAAAGGGGGTGGGTCCACCCCAACCCAACCCAATGTTTACCTTCAATGTAATCACTTGTTAATTACCGTTCTAAGTAGGTAGATATTAAAGGTAGTACGTGTTATTCCACATGACTTCCTGAGATAAGATTAACATAATATTTCTTCAAGTGTGAATAATGTGCTTTTCGTTCAGCATATTATTCTCTCGTAAAGTAATTAAGTAATTGCATCGATACGTGACAAATTACACCCTTATATTCAAAAGATTTAAGTCTTAACAAGATTCATGCAAAATGGCATTAATTTTTAGCACATAATATTATAAGAGTATCTTTGTGAAATTATATTTCCGTGAAAAGAGGAAAATGGCAAAATTCACGGATCTTTTTTAAGTACGAAATGTAATTTATATGTATATATTTTTAGGGAATATACTTATACTTTTTGTTTTGTATAAGCTACTCTAAGAGATTTGTCTTTACAAAAATGAAGACACTTCAATTTGTTTTGTAAAAATGGAGCTAGACAGATTATGTACGACTAAGGGTCTTCAAGTCGCGGGTGAATAGGTACCTACCTAATGAACAAGTCCATCGTAGACCACATCGCTGCTTAACATCAGGCAGGGTGGTGGTCAAACGCTTGTTCATAGTGATTAAAAAAAATATATATTACAGGACTGTAATAATTCTTCTATGTCCAGAGGGGAAAATGTGAAATGGATTTGTAGTATGTATGTACCATTATGGGCGTACCTTTTTTATCGAAGTGGAATCCATTATGGATACCCAGTCGTCCAGGGGAGACTTTACAGGGCTGACATACATCGCATAATAAGAACAAAAAGGACCCAATACGAAATATACCGATTGTGTAATTTAAGTTTTGTATCTTTTATATTAAGGTTCAATTTCATAAAATGACACATTTTGTTTTGTTCTAACTGTGCGACATGTATACCTAATTTTTTTAGGTCACTTGGGGTTCAAATGCACAAATATAGTACCACAAACGATAGGAACAAATGGTCTGACCATTTCCCAAGACCTTTCGTATGTACCCCGGATATTCCTTGGGTCGGCTTTATGTCGCGTTCAAGTTCAAATTATTGAATGATATTTTAATAACTTATGTTAGTATATCATGAGAAGTAGCAAGTACGTGATTTATTAAGTATTCCCAATAGGTAAGTACTCAACTTTTGTGATTCAGATTCCCAATCTCGTGTTAAGATCAGTGTATTGTAATGGCCTTGTGTTTTATTGCCAATAGCTATTTTACAGCGCGGCTGGTGTTAAAAAAACAATCGTTAAAACAAAGATGAGTAAGAATTGTGGTACAGCACTAAATTATACGCAAATATACAATTTGTTTTCAAAGAATATCAATGAAAAAAAATGGTTTTGCTGTGGCTCTAACCGTTATTGTCAATCCTTGTAGAGGTCGAAAGGTTCCAAAAAACGTTTATTATTAAGTACACATATTATAAACTAAGTAACAACTGGCAACGCGATAGGCCTATCTCAACTATGTATATTGATTTCGAATAAGGATATGTTTTCGCCCAATTTTCTTAATTAGTTGTTTCATAAGAAAACCTTCTACTGACATCAAGACTTGCATACATAGAAATATGTATTATAAATAAATAAATAAATTACAAACTCGACCGCTCGTCAATCGTAACCTTATTGTAGATAAAAGATAAGAAAAGTTTTTGATAAATTTCTGTAATTTCTTTACCCTCACTAGACAAAGTTTTTCTCCTTGTCCTTATAGTTAGTTAATTTAGCTACTATTTCTTTGTTCTAATCTCCAAAGTAAAGAGGTCCTTGGTAAGAACACCTTCAAGTAATTACGTCTATACATATGTACTTACATTCGTAGATGGCCATAATAATTACCCTTTCTTTGCCTTTTGTCGGGTAAAAATTTAGATTGAACACGTTTTGTTATTCAATAAGTATTAAAGGTCATTGAATTTATTTCGCGTTTATTACAAGATAAGAACTTCCTATAACAGAATTACATCGTAAAGTTTACTCAACATTTCACGTCTCGAATATTTAATGATTTACTGTAACTAGCTACTTGACGTGATCAAAATATTTTGAGAAAAAAAAACAGTTTTTTTCCGTAGTTAGTCATATTTGTTCACAGTTCTGGAAATATATACTTCTGTAGCAAAACAATTGATTTTCTCTCGTCATCAATATACTATACTACTATATGTATAATACATAGTACAAAACAAAGTCGCTTCCCGCTGTCTTTCTTTATGTATGCTTCTCAGATCTTTGAAACTACGCAACGGATTTTGATGTTGCTTTGTTTTTTAGAGTGATTCTTGAGGAAGGTTTATATGTAGGTACCTCTTTAATGCATACATAATATAATAACAGATAAACACTGTTAATAATGTAAATTGGCATTAAACACCTAAAATCCCTTGGGTCGCATTTTACCCCGCGTACTTGAAGAAATGTACTTAATATCTATTATTATTTTTACAGCATAAAGATATTTAGGTGCTTTGGAATAACTATACACTTTTCCAAATGCAAAAAGGTAGATAGAGTCATCATAGATTGTAATGCTAATATTGTACATTGACATTAAAACCTTACTTTATGTGGTCGGGTTATCTAATTAAAGAGGCGTATATATGTATGTATTCACAAACAGTTATCTACATATAAACCACCATTGACAAAACAAAAAATATTGTGGTAATTTTTTTTAATGAAACGCGCACAGACTTTTTTTTTCTTTTTTAACGAAACGTCGAGTAAAATAACAAAGGTAAACTCGAGCTTGTCTTTGATTATATTCCCGGTGAACAATATTGAGTCTAAAATATTCTATCTCAGAATAATGTAATCAAGTACCAAAACAGAAAAGATAGGTATATACCACCTACTTTCTAACCTGTACCTACAGTTTAATATGCTATTTTATACTAATTTAACTTAAATAAAGCTCGAAACATTAACGCGTTACCTACCTATGCTATTCGATAGCTAACAGCTCCACGATCAGTCTCACACTGCTGGACATAAGCCTGTCCAATTACACGTCACTGCAATTTATTTTCGGCTTCTCGCATCCAGCTGTAAGGTTGCAAAGGGTGCTAATTATGACCTACAGAACCCAAGCCAACTTCTCTTTGTTGATAAATAGACGAGGCTTTGGCAAATCGACCGTGGTGTAGCCATCCGATGGCGCAGGGGAAGCAAAGCACGCTGGGCAGCAGGTTGATGACGCTGCTGCCCATCATCAGTGGAACCTGCCACTGGCAGGTGTGACGATGATGGTCGTCACTTTTTAATATATTAACAATTTTTCAAACATAATTGAATGAATGAATGAAATATTTATTTCGACACACAAGACACATAATTAAAAATTAAAAACAGAAATATAAGATACAGGCACATTAGCATTAAAAACAAAACTTAATGCAATTTATTTTTTAACCAGCCTGCATTGTGACACTTGAGTGCTGTGCCTCATGGTCGAAATGGGGTACCGGCTCAGCAAAGTGTCACTTGCAGTAGTTGCAAATAACGCTGATATTCTGCCGACGCCCCGAGAGAGGATTTCAATAAGAGAGATAAACATACATAGATAAATTTTATTAATTATGAATACATACATAGACTGTGGAGGCATAAAGTGTGGTGTCAGTGTGTGCAAGTGTTTAAATAAAAATAATGTAATTCCCAATTCTTGTTTGCAATATTTTGTAAACACTATACGCGTTATTTCAAAACGTGTTTTATTTTTAGTTCGGTTCTGGTCTAACTGTTGCGTTGTTTCTTTCTTCTGGTAAATGTCAGAGTGGGATAGAAAACATTTTATTGAAAACATAAACGATGTTTTGTTTTACTTAGACTCTACAAAAACATGGTTTTTGACCAACATTACTAACGTTATTCCAATCAACTGAAGTTAGTGTCTCGATATGATATGAAACAGAGAGTGACTGAGGTACTAGTCATTATTTTCCTTTGAAAAGGAAATTTATAAAATGTTTAGATATGAAACTATGTATTTTTTAAACCACAACAAGGCTTACTTAAGTACTTTCTACATATACCTAGAATAAGGGAACTCTACAAAATTCTTGAGAATTAGATATGTATTTAGTTATCACTTGTTGAGTTTTAATGACGCACACTTTTTACTCCTCAGCCAAGATATGAATCATAAAACAATTGGCTCAAAAGTGGTGGAGGAGTCATTGGATATACAGGGAAGGGAATTCACCTATAATACTGCAAAGTGTCTTCGAGACCACGAAATATGAATGTTCGTATGGATGTAAGATTTATGCAATAAACACTGAATATGGACTGTGAATGTGCGTGTGTGTGTCAGATAGAGTTAGAAATATCGTGTTATATAAAAATTTAAAAAAACCTGAGACTTATACATATTAAATTATATTATACAATTTTTGCCAAAATTTGCTACGCCGAAGATACGATGATTCAATATTTTTGAGCATAACTTAGTATAAAATTCCATGTAGAGTTTAAAAAAAACAGTTCCAAAGTAGTAAAGAAATATTTGTAATCCTCTAGTCAAATAAGTCACAAATATGTACATTGCTAAACCTTTTTATAGAAATAGTGCCGTTGGCGAAAAAATAAGAATAAAATAAAGCCTATGACTTATTTCAGGTACCAGGGGTCTACTAAGACTGGTCGTTGCATCGCTCTGGAGTCAGGCATCGTAGAGGCAATTGATTCACTGTCCTTCGTCGTCCTTAGTAAAACAGCTATGCACATCGTTTTAGTCTACAGTGCAGAGCGGAGCAACTAAGAGATTGTAGCAGACTCCCCTTGGTCTATCTCGTCTCTTTCTAACTTACGTCAAAATCCATACAGTAGTTTTCACCTGAAAGCGTATTTAACAATTAACGTAGCGATTAACATTCACATTTAGAATGTTAATCGATACATAGCTATGTATAGTATAAATAAAAGTCGCATATGTATACTTAGATCTTTAAAACTACGCAACAGATTTTGATGCGGTCTTCTTTAGTACATGGCATGCATATAATAGCAGAGAAACACTGTTGCTAATGTACATAGGTAAAACAGCGATTGCCGGATCAACTATTAGATCTAAAAACCACGCGTACTTGGTGTTAATGATTAAAATGTTCAACTGTTTCATATCAGATGTCTGATGTAGCTTTCATCGCTTCGAGATCTTTCAAACTGGAGGTTTGCTAATCGTCAGGTTATTCATTCAAGACCAAAAATAAAATCGGATGAAATCATTCAAAGTATGAGGGGGGGGGGGGGGGGGGGGGGCCCCACTGGCCCAGCCAGGAATTAGCACCCAAAAGGCGTGGAGTAATAACTACCTCCTACGAAGAGAAGGTATAAATCTCATCATATATCATTGTTCCTTTGGGTTCAATTTAATTATGATCTCAATAAAGGCTGCCTTTTGAACAGATGTTTCAGTATCTTTACATAGAAATAGAATGTACAAGAAGAACCATGCTCACTTAAAAACGTGACCAAAAATGGAATGCGTATGTGTGTGTGATTTTTTTATGTGTGAGTGAAGAATAGTGTTGCCTAGGTTGTTTGTTATACGAATATCGATACTTGTTGCGAATCGAGAAGAAAAGCAGGTTTCATGAAGTAATGTCTCAAACATATTGAAATATTTTTATTTATACTTATATTTCACGAAAATGTTTACTAAAATAATAAACAAAACAAGTCAATAAAGTAAGGATTTTAGACAATAATACAGTTTGCTTAGTAATAAAAATGTCTTTATTGATAAAGAAGTTTACTTACAAAATAATTAACAAATCGCACAGTTAGAACAAAAGTGACACAAAACAAAATCTGTCATTTTATGAAACTAAACCTTACCATAAAAGATACAAAACTTAAATTACAAAATCGGCATGTTCCATATTGGATCCTTTCTGTTCTAACGATGCGTAATAATAATGAATAGGGAAGTATAATTGTTGACGGTGGCGTGTGAAAAAATGAAAGACAAGACAAAGACTTAGTAAACTTCAATAATGTACCTAAATATTATTAGCTATTGCCCACAGCTTTGCTTGGAAGCACCTGATAACTGCACGAATTTATATAAATTCACGCATCAATGTAATACAATTTAAACATATTGCTCAAGCGGTGAAGGTGGCAGTAACAATAAAATGATAACTGTTTATGTGCAAAATATTGAATTCTACCTACCTAACACGAATTCACATAACTCCAAAATAAGTAGAATAAAAATGTTTAAAAACTAAATAAATTTTAAAATTTACTTACAATTGGTACTATAATATCTAATTAGCATAAATAACCCAAAAATACCGCATGGTGGCCTCGGGTGGCATGTCACCACGATCTACAATAATTTTATAGCATTTGCGTCGCTAAACGAAGTAGACTAGTGTACGCTATTGGAGGGTGTTATCGTGAGCAACTCTATAGGTAGTGCTACTCTGCTTTTTAGAGATATACGGGCAATAGAAATAGTTTCGAGATAGGTCTGCGCTTGTATACTCAACGTACGTAATAATTTATTGACCTCTAAATATAATTACTTTGTTTAAATGAGTACGCAGTGTTTCTTTATTCATTTTTAGAGATCTACATTCGTGCTTTAATCTTATGTAAAAATACATTTCGACTATACATTTTATTATGTAGTACCTGTGATTGTCTAACGGGTCTTGGTCTAAAACATGACAATTTACATTTTCAAACAGACGCAAATTGTTTTGCAGAGCATTGATAACATGTTTGGCGAAAATGTTATCCGTAATTTTCATGTTCTTCATATTTTGCCTAAAGTACTGTTCCGCGTTACAACATAAAACAAAAACATCATCTGATGGACACGTGAGGTAGGACTTATCTTCCGATTTCGAGTAATCTCTCTTAGTAATTAAGGAATGGTATAAAAAATCTGAGTTATTTACAGTTAAACTATGTACACAAACATCGCATCTAAGTTTTTTAATTAGTCTTTTTACAATACTTCCAGATATATATGAAACGATCATCTTGCTAATTTGGGATATAGATGCTGTAGTATCCATTAGCAATGAATTAGGGTCTTCGTCGTTAGAATTGTCCAGATCGATCAAGTCGAAGTTACTGTCTTTCAACATTTCGTTGTAAATTGTGTTATAGTTGGAAGAACTATTCAATTTTTGTACAGTGGTCATAACAGTTGCAGATAATACCGTTATTTTATCTGACTCTAAACAGTTTCCGCTTTCACTCATTTTGATTTCAGTATGGCAAAGTAATATTTTATAAGCTGATATAAAAGACCTCACAGTAGGGTTGTTGTTAAATCCGCCTTTAGACCGGATTGCACTGAAAAAGTTTCTAAATGGTCCTGTGATAGCTTATATGTCGGTATAAATTTCAGATTATTTTGTTTTTCGATATGGTTCACATAAAACCACTTCAAAGAAATAATATTATTTATGAAACCCAAAAATCCTAATTTCCTTTGTGTATTTATGATAGCTTTACCATTTTCCACTAATGTGAGTCCTTTAAAGTATTCATATGCATCGTCAAGTTTTTCAAAAATTTCTTGTTTATTGCTCGGACAGAGCGGCTTTTTGAGTCCTGAATTGTTCAAATTCCTGGAATTGAAAATGTCAAAGATGTCGTTCACAAGATGCAGAAACTTTACTGTAGCTTGACTATTTTCAAAACCAGAAATATTTAATTCATTATTACATAAGTCAATGGCTATGCCCACTGACCTACTTAGCAATTGCGCTGCTAATCTAACTTTCATTTTTTTATTACTATAATGAATGTGTCGAGTAGATAATTTATTCGCAAGATGGAGTCCTTCTTCTTTTTGTAAAATCTGTAATTGTTCTAAGAATCTAAATTCTATTTTGCCCCCCATGTTGTCTAGGAAAACTTTGTAATCACCGAAAAAGTTTCTAATTAATTTAATAAGATGGCATGCATAAAAAAAACATACATATTTTATCTCATTATACAAAAAATAGGGTTTGTAAGGTGGAGAAATTACATTCGCGCCTAGTATCTGCAGCATATTCAAATTTGATGCAATGCCATCAAATGTTATTGATGTAACATTGCAGTTAACATTTTTTAACAAGTCCAGACAAACCTTTAACAACCGTGCCTTTTCATCAGCTGTGAAGCTCTTAGCTGGAAAGAAATCGACTGGCAACTTCCAGTAGCCATTTACAGCAACCACCATAAAAACAAGTATTTCTTTCGCAATATCTATTTGATCGCCGTATAAATCATTTCCGATATTAACATATCCGTAATGTTTTTTATCAACAATCTCGGTTTCCTCTCTAATTTTAATTTCGTCAAAAGTTAGTGAGACAAAAAGCGGCTCCGTTTTTGACATTTCTGCTACAGTATTTAGTGATTCCTGTGTAAATCCTGGTTCACAATCAAGGCGAGAATACCATCTTCGTAATGTGTTAACATGTGGTAAACACAAATCAAATTTATCCCTAAGATAAGCATAACTTTTCGGACTGTAAAAATGTACTGTTAGGGCCAGTTTCTTTAACTCCTCGTCATACTCAGCCGAATTACTAATTTGTCGTGCAGCCTTTCCATTTACCCTATGAACTAATTTGCGAAGTAGATCGTTTTGACATGCCACCTGAACTTCATTATAGTGGTTTCTAAGACCTGGCATGTTCTTTAAAGATTTAACTACTTGTTTTAAATTAATGACGCGAGCACTTAATCGTTTTGATTTCGCTTTTAAACATTTTACCAATTTATTTTTTTCTGATAATTTACACCTTAGGCGTATATTTTGGTACATTAATTTCTTCCTTTTAGGCGTGAAAGCTTTTGATTCGGTCTCAGGTAATGGAGGGCTTGGGTCTGAAATATTTCTTTTCCGGGTTTTGCTTTGCATTGCTCCGGTTCCAGAAGGTCCAGGAGTTGGGAGTGGAGAATAACATGTAATGTCTCTATTTACATATGATGGAGCTGGTCTTTCAATCAGTTTGATCTGTGAAAAAAATATCTGTTAATATTAGGCAATAGGTATTGATTGACATTTAATATATAATGTATAGCTACATAAAAAAAAACATTGAATAGTAACTTCTGTTATTAAGGTACCTGGACCGATCATAGCCCGGTTCCCAAGATAGCCCACTTTTAAAAAATCGCGCTTCCGGATGTTCGTTTTTTTTTTCAAGTGGCAAGATGATGCATTGACATCCATAGACAAGTTTGCAATGTGATTGGACCAATCCCCGTCAGCCATTTTTTAATATGGCCGTCAGTTGTCAGAGGATTGTAAAAATGAACACGTGCTGCTATTTTTTGCTCAACTAAAATTCACAAATTTTATAAGAAAAGTGATATTATTTAAAGTTTTAATGATTTGCTTTTAATCCTTGGTTCATCTGGAGGTGGATTTACGGTAAGTTTTTGATATTACGTAATTATATAGATTTTTAGAGTGATATTTGATCGTACATAGAAATGCTCCTATGATGGGCCACAGTATTTTGCCCAAAGATAGCCCGGGCTATCCTAGGACTATGAAAGTTACAGCTTTTGATTATTTTTGTAATGTTTGCACAGCTATGTATATTATTTTTGCAGTTTTTGTGTAATGTCAGTACATGGGGTTGCTCTGAGTTACAGAAAAATGCTTTTACTTTTATCTGGTGTTGGATTTTTTGTCTCTACTGAATTTAATATAATGTGTCGATGTTATTGATATGTGGACAGTGTTATCTGAATTAAGGCTCCTTGCAGCAATTCAATGTTTATGTATCTACCAATTTATTCATTTCTACTTATTTTCAGACGTAACTTTCCTCCAAAATGAAGCCGGCTGAGAAGAATCTACGGGGCCAATGGTCGGAGAGCGATTTAAGAAAAGCCTTGAAAGCAATAAGTGGTGGTGAATTATAAGTTGTTTTATTTAAAGATTTTTAGTTTAAGTATTTATTTTTCGAAGAATTTACATAGAAGTTACAGCGCGTTGAACTAATTGTAGAATTAGGGCAAAATTCTTGAAGTAGAATGCAGTTTATTTTAAAGAGGTTTTTCTTATACCTAATAAGGCCCTCTTCAATTTCGGACTGAAAAAACTTGTTGATTTTAGATATTTTTATAAAGAATATAGAAACGTTGCAACCAAATTGTTCTGTAAACATGTGTGATTTTTAAGTATTAAGCATATTGTTTTGTATTGTGACAATTTAAGTTACTATAGTTTTAAGATAGCCCAACAATTTTTTGTTGTAAAAGACTAATAAATGTTGATTTTTACCAGATATTTCATGTTTTATTCATATGTTATCATTATACACATTGAAAGAAACTGGGCGTTCTTTGGTACCTATGTTCCTAAGATAGCCCATCGACAGTGTTCTAAAAAAAGCGTGTAATAGTGACGAATTTTCTAAAAACAACAATAAAAGAATCCGGAAATATACTTATTTTTAATATAGCCATAGTTACAGGCTATTGAATTGTTGTAAAATATACAATTTTATTTTCTACAGTGTTTTGAAAATAAGGTGGGCCATCTTCGGTCGAGGTACCTTATACGGATAACTACGTAATAACTAATCTAATTAATAAATTCTACTTACTACTTTAAGTCCTATAGTACAAAGGGGCTTTACTAGATATCACCACGCCGTCCTGTCCTTCGTGACTGCTGTGGCATCAGACCTCATTCTTCGCGCTCCCAGCTCGCCCTCGGCGGTGCGCCGCCACGTCTGCACAGGGCATCCAGTCTAGCGTCAACCTCCCACAGGCTGCCATTTGAATGCGATACTAGCGTTGTTGGGTTCCCTTCTTCGGAGCATGTGACCTATCCATCTTTTGCGTTGTGCAATCTCCTGCCCATAAGAATTTGACAACACTGTACCCATAGGTTCTCGTCACGTATCGTGTTCGGCCAGAACACGCGGAGGATCTATCTCATTCACGAACACTTGGAGCTGGTTCGTAAGACCTTTTGTCAACTTCATCCAGGTCTTACAGCCGAAAAATAGAATCGATTTATAAATTCTACCTTTGTTAAAATACCTACGTTACTGTGGGGAATTATTTGACAGTCCAAAATATCGCACGTCAATAAAAGATTTAGATAAAAAAAAGAAGTTGTCTGGCTTATTTTGATTGATCCGGGAAGCCCTTTATAATTTACTGGTGGTTAGTAATGGTAGGCGAAAGCTATGCTGTTTAAAACAAAGAATCACTGCTGGCTATTCTACCGCCATCCAGTGGTAGATTTTGGAACTACAGCTCAATAATTCCCCACTATCCACTCTACGCTACTATTAGGGATCTACTTTCTACATAACGTATATTTAAGATACTTAACGGGAACAAATAATGTAGGTATCGACTCTTTCATCAATAAACGGCGACTACTTCTTTGCAAAAAACATTTCTCTTCAAAATGCTTGCTGCATATGCATGAATTTTTCTTCATAACCCAATTGGATCTGTTTATAATTCTTGTCCATTTCGCTCTTAATTCCGGGTTCGTAGGATATCTTTAAGTAATTAAATCGAAATTTAATTACATAAAGTTAAACTGGCACTTGGTCCAAACCTTCATAATGAAAATTGTATATGGCTCAAAGGTTATTTTCAAATATTGATACGAAAAATCAAGTGTTGTCACTCCCTAGCGTAAGCAAACAAATTTACTTTTTACACAAAAAAATCGAAATTTCGGTTTTTGGCTGGTGTATTCAATAAAATATATAAAATTCATTTAATGTTTTACAAGAATCAACGTCAATTATCCTATTATATATGAACATTCATACAACTTTTCGATCTTGAAAAAATATTGTGTCGGTACATATTTACCTGTGAAACGTGTATTTCTTTGGATTATTGCTTGATGTAACATCACAATCACTCACTGAGCACGACACCATAATTAAATATAAACACTTTATAGGTATTCTATTATCTTAAAGGGTTTATTTCTTAAAAATACGCGCCCAAGAAAAAACGTGCAGGGTCATATAGGGTTATATTCTCTCTGGCTGTCAAAAAAGTGGTCGCGCTTTTAACTTTATGCCCCCTCTCTTTCTCTCTAGTGGAATTGATAGGTTAGTATGAAATCTCTTTCCCACACTTAGTTCGTCTTTAAGCGTAGCGGCGGGATTCTACGTCTATGGTTTTAACTATTAACAGAGTACCTTGGGTTAGTCTCCGACGCACGGTTAACCAAAAAATTGCCTTAGTCAATCTTTAAAAAGTTACACAATTGTGATGCAGCTCACCTGACGGAGTTATAATTTTGTTCATTATATTTACAAATTCTGTACAATTTTCAGTCTGAAAGTGAAAAGTATAATCTCAACAGTTTCTGAGATATACACCGTCGCATGATAATTCAGCCGTATGAGTGATCTAGTTGACTGACTCACTATTTCAGGGATTTACAATTTTTTGTCACCACTAAGAGGTTCTAACAAATTTCCTCTAAACCGTCAGCAAATTTCATAAAATTAAATATTGTAACAACTTTAAAAAACGATCCTTCAAACCACCTGCACGTCTTGAAAGAATCTAAAAAAAATTCCGCGGCAGTATATGTCATCTTTTAAGATTAAATATATATATAACGATATTCTGGTAATCAAATTTGGTCGAAATTAATGCATTATTTGTTCTCTATTATATGAAAATGAATTTATGTTCGTTAGTCTTGCTAAAACTCGAGAACGGCTGGACCGATTTGGCTAATTAAAAACTTGAATTAAACGTGGAAGTCCAGGGAAGGTTTAAAAGTAGTATTTCTTCTAATACACGAGGTGCAAAGGCGACTTCCTATGGCAAAACAAATGTTTGCAGGGGACAGCTTGTTTTGTATATAATGGTTTCAAAGTTGGCTACTAACATTAGTTGGAGCATGGGTCTAGCAAGTAGGTGGAGCACGAGGATAAAGGTGAGGCACGGGCTCCTGACATACCCCGTGCTTCACCCAGGTGAAGCACGGATCTGTACTCACGAGATTTTAATTCGCAGTTTTGATTTTTGCTTCAGATTTAATGTTCTGTTAAAAAAATGTCAAACAATGACTGTTTCAATTAAAAACATTTTTCATTAAAGATATTTTTTTATATCCCTGAACTAAATGGGGCCGGCAAATATTGTAGGTTTGTCTTAATCGTCATACTCATACATATAACACGCATAATATGTATTAGTGTTTTTACTACTTTCGAGAAGTTATTGTTTGAACAAATATCATAAAACTTATTGGCAAGTTCTCATCTATTCGACGATATAGGACAAGTTCTTTTAGAGTCTAATGCTCTATCTGGATTCTATCTTTTCGATTTTGGCGGGGGATGCCAGATGCTGACTAAGCCAATTTATAATTTGGGTTAGATTCTAATGTAGTTTCTATTCTATGATGTCCATTTCAATGCGGAGTCAATTTCTGAGTAGGCCAGGTCAGATTCCATATTAATCGGTGACAGTTTGTCTTAAATTATTAGTAGTATTAAAATTCTTCATCATGCAGTACAGTCAGATTTATGTTATTTTACAAATTAATCTCTTATAGGCCCTAAAGAGTATTTACAGCACTCTACGTACTGGCCACTTGTACATAGATTAGATAAATAAAATAAATGTCAAACAACACACTGCCAACCGCTATTGTAAACTTTTGTTTACAAAATGGAGCATAGTGATATAAAAATAATGAAAACGTCTATATCAACCGTGCATACTTTCAAAGGGTTATAAATACTGCTTTCAACTTGAAAATAAATTAGGTACGAAAAGCTTTAGATGTTGCTATCGAAATATCTGTAGTGCATGGATAAGGATGGATCCCAATATGAAAAGCATTATCCGGGAAAGTGAACATACGTGTCTACTTTAGATTTTGAAAGAAATTCGATACAATGGGCTATGTTTGTTTGCAAAAATAAGGTGGCGGATTCATTTGAACCAGTGCAGCCCATTTTCGAAGAGTCGCTACAAGATGGAAAAGCTGCTCACTATTCTATACTACTACCAACATTCAGCTCCAAAAAAGACTCCCTTTATGCGTGCCTGAAACAAGCGTTGGGCACCAATGCATTGAAATTTGACAACACAAATGATGTGATTCTTCCTAAAATAATCAGCGACAATTGTTGAATCTGTGAAGAAGGCGAGGGAGACAATAAGATTCAATTTTTTTCCACCTATACATCCAAAAAGCTTTTGAAAAATACTTACAGGTTTCTAGGAGATGGTACCTTTAAAGTTATACCAAAGCCTTACACCCAACTCTACACTATCCATGCCATGTTAAACTATGAATCAGACGGTAGTCGCACCATAGTACCAGTTTTGTACGCACTATTGCCAGACAAGAAGGAATCTACATATCACAGGCTATTTCAAACTTTGAAATATACTCTAAAAACCTTACCCCCGGACCTAAACATGCAAATTCAATACTTAAAGGCCGATTTTGAACTAGCTGTTGCGGTATCAGAAATATATCCAACGGTAAAGACATCTGGATGCTTTTTTCACTATTTAAAAGCACTGGAAAAATGCAAAAAAATGGGGATTTGCAGAGAAAGTGAAAAAAAAATTGTCCGTCTACTCACGTACCTTCCTTTGCTACCCACTGAGTTTATCGTTCTTGGATGGAATGATCTTTTGACAAAGTATCAGCATGTAGTAAAGTGCGAGAAATTTATTAACTACTCGTCTAAAAAAAATAACATTTTCTAGCAAATAAAAATCATTAAGTAATTTTAAATCAAGAAACTATCTTTGATTTCTAAAAACAGGTATATGCAGTTAACTAAAAAAACCCCCATAATGTCCTCTTGATAATAAAACTACCTAATTGCATGTACCTTCTTTTTAAATCTTAAACTAAGAAAAGGTTTCTCTTTGGTTTTCAAACGAAAAATCTCAGGTGGTTAATCATTTTTAAATATTCTACATCGTCCAGCTCATTTCGTTCTAATACTTGCAGATATTTCTTTACTTTTTTATCGAAAATGTTCTCTCTGTTTTCGGTTTTTTTTTCATTTTTGCGAAAAAACTCCTCTTGATTATGAAGTCATAGTGGATTGCTTCTTTTTTTAATAGGTTGGTTTACAAAGTCAAAAAACATCGGTTTTTTTGGAATACGTGCATTCAGTCTGCGATGCCAACCTTCCAAAGCGTTGGTTGTCCTGTGACGCAAGTACGCACAGCTTAATATATTAGGATCAACGGACATCCATTAAGTATCAAAATATTTTTTAAATAAAAATCCTTCATTTTCATTTTGAACTTCATTGAATATTGACGTCCAAGTATTTGCAATCCGATCTGCAGGTAAAAATGGTAATAATGATGCTAATTAAGTTACTTTACGTCCTTCTTGAGAGTTGCACAACTGTATTTCTTTGGATTTTTTCCAAATATTTCTGTTGAAATGGAAGAAACATGTACTTTGTTGTATCACCTTCGCTATACTTATGGGCTGGTTTCCTACCTTTGTCATATAAACGTTTTTGCTTTGCTTGTTCTTTATCTAATTTCTCCTTAACTTCATTTCGCAGCAAAGTAAGGTCTACATAGCTATTTTCAACTACGTCATTCATTTTAGGTTTTACTTCACTATTCATCTGGGAGCAAATAATACCTCTGATGGAGTTTTCCTACTTATTTTGTGCACTGTGTTATTTAATCCCCATTGAACTTTTCCTATTTGACAGTCCCATTCTCGCTCTCCGAATTTTATACTTTGTCGCACGTTGTGGACAGTGAGAGGAGTGGGGAAATCAGTGACACTCCTTATTTTCTTTTCTCCGGGGCGGACTCCACAAGCGCTAATTTCATAGCCCAAGTAATTCAACTCATGGCGTAAAAAGTCACATTTCGCAAGATTTAGAGTTAAATTAGCCTTTTCAATCGCCTGCAAAACATCTAACCTATCCATGCATTCGTCTGCGTTTTTGCCATAAATAAGTATATCATCCATATACGCCGTTGCCTTGCAAAAGCGAGCACTGCCCGTTAATCTACCCGTTTAAGCGAGTCACGTGATTTTTCTATGGCATATGTCAGTTTCATACATTTTTTATGTTATCGATAATAGAAAACGCTAATAGAAAGGCAATTTGTCTAGGCCTACAGTATCTTATTTATCATTCTCGGATAGACTGATGGAGCGTTAACTAAATCAAATGGCATGCGATTAAATTCATATTGGCCGTCTGGGGTAACGAATGATGTTAAGTGCTTGCTTCTCTCTGATATAGGCATTTGATAATGACCTGATGCTAAATCCAATGAGATAAAACATGTCTGCCCAGACAGGCGAGCTATTTCATCCTCTATGATAGGCATAGGATACCGCTCTTTGACCGTAATTGCATTTAACATACGATAATCTATGCACATTCTCAAAGAACCATCCTTCTTGCGTACAAGTATGACTGGACTCGCCTATTCAGACGAAGACTCCCTGACAATAATCCCACCACCACCCAAGCCCTGCCTGCCTCTCGGCGTACGGGCCATTCTCTGGAGACGTGCGCATCTACTTGCTTTTGCCTCTTTTCAACGCACACGTTTTCTTGACTCCATACAAATTATCTTTATCCGTCCCTGTTTTGTTGCCAACTCTCCCCCTTCTGGGGCATGACGACCACATTACGGAGACTTCGCGTCGGGTCCTCGTCGCGTCTTCAGTCGTTAACAGGCTTCATATGTTCTTCCAGCTGTATGCCAGCGATTAGCAAACTCACGCAAGCGTTCAAAGTTCCCTCGACTGCTAACCAGATCCCTAAAGTATATTGGCCCTGGCTCGATACGCTCCAGTTTATTAAGCATCTCATTCCTTGCCTCATTGTATAATCTGCATTCCCATAGTACGTGGTCCCTGTTTTCGCTCGCTTCGCCACAAGGGCACTGAGCCGTGTCGCAGAGAGTCATCCGGTGTAGTCGTTCTCTGAAGCATCCATGTCCTGTCAAGATTTGCGACACAATGTAGTCTGGTTCGATCCATCCGAAACTCAACCTTTCTGCAGTACTCGGGAAGAACTTGTGTAGATCCCGACCATCATCACTATTCTCCCAGCGAGACTGCCATTGGGCAACTGCAGCCTCTCGTTTTGATGTTTTTAATAGCTTGCGCTCCCTCGGAGCCAACTGGGTACCCTCCTCCTCAATTTCTCCCGCTCGTTGTACCTCAAGATCTGCTGGAAGTACGCCCGCTAGCACAGGTAACGCTGCGGTGCTGCAAGATCTGTAGGCCTTAGTGAGTAAGATCAGCGCCAACCTCTGCGTGCGTAATAGCGCCCTCCTCACGACGAACACCGAGACTCGGTGATACCATGTCGATGCAGCGTATGTTAGTGTAGCAATGTAGGTCCCGGCATAGATAATTTTAAGAGCGCGGTACTTGATGCCCCACCTGGTAGCTGAGATACGTGACACTTTACCGAAGCAGTTAGCGGCTTTCTCTCCAATGTAATTGGCGTGTGGTATGAAGCTCCTTGTCTGGTCTAAGATGACGCCGAGATATCGCGCCTCCTTGACGTTCGCGATCGAGGCATTGTCCATTTTAATTGTGGGCGATCTTTGAAATTTTCCTTTTACGGTCATTGTCATTGATTTTGCTGGAGAGAATCCCAACCGGTTTCTTTTTCCCCAGTTTGACACTTGAGTTAGGACACGTGAGGCGTTTCTTTCTATCTCCGCGCGGGACGAGGCCTCGATCGCGAGTGTCACATCATCGGCGTATGCTATTACATGCACTCCTTCTGGTTTCGGCAGCAATAGAAGATCATTGAGGAGTAAGTTCCAAAGAGTTGGCCCCATAACCGATCCCTGTGGACACCCCATGGTTGATAATTTCCACACTGCCTGGCCACCGGCGAAAATTCCTACTCTACGGTTGGTGAAATAACTTATGAGCATCCTGTACATGTTTGGAGGTATTCTAGTCTGTTTCGCTTTGAGGAGAATCATCGCCCACCAGGCATTGTCGAACGCGCCACTGATGTCCAAAAAGATCAGTTGTACATACTTAGATTTTGATACCTCAATTATTGAAATCAATTTCTTAAGTGCGGTGACAGTAGACCTGCCAATCGTAAAACCATGTTGATTTGGTGAGATATTACTTATCAAACAAGGAGCGCAAGCAATAATTACTCGTTCCAGAACTTTTCCCAACACGGGGAGTAATGTAATAGGTCTATATGCTTTTGGATCTGAGGGAGGCTTACCGTTTCCCTTTGGCAGTACCACTAGTTTTCCAGCTTTCCAGATGTCCGGGAAGACTCCTTCTTTAATACACTTGCAGTACATAGAGTGTATTTCGGTGCCAGTAGCTGCCCATGCCATTTTGATGATGATGGCCGTGATGCCGTCAATTCCAGGAGCAGTGTTTGGGAGTTGCTTGATTATCCGCTCCAGAGCGTTCATGTTGATTACGTCGCAGTCTTGTCCGCTAGGGCATAATGCAGCTGCCACGCGCACTTGGCTGTGGTTTGCAGAGTCTTTACTCGGCTGGTCATCGGGACATAAGGTGCTGAGCAAACCATGTATTGTTTCTTTCGTGGTGCTTGTGTATCCTTCCACTAGTCGGATCCCGTTGAAGGTCTTGTTAGGTGGGCGAATCCTGCCACTGGCTTCACGATACGCTAGACCCCAGGGATCATCGTTTCCAGATTCTGCAATCTTCTGAAAGAAAGCCAATTCCGTATCCTTCATGGTCTGTTTGTAGCGCAATCGAAGGTGTCTCAGGTTCTCCTTACGTAGTTCCTCCTGCAGTCCTCCACGCTTGCGTGAGATTTGCCAGGCGCGTCTCGCTTTTCCGACCTCGGTGCGCATCTGGCTCAATGCTTCTGTACACCATTCGTATTTTCCGTCTTCTTTTTTGGCTCGGCGTCCCAGGAACTGGTGCGGAGAAGAGTTTCTGAATACTTTGTGGTGTAGACTGTGGCAGTAGCATGACTGTTCAGGCGTCCTATTCTGGCATGTAACGCGGATCGGAATCCATCCCAGTTCACATTGCGCGTGGAAAATATTTCGCAGACTTCCACCTGGTTACCCGGCAGCGTTTCGTGACGGTCTAGTGTGATGCAAAAGGTGATCAGCTGATGGTCGCTGATGCTCGCTCCTTCGTGTACTTTCCATGCATTCACATTTACGGATCGAGTCGACAGTGTGAGATCTACGTTTGAGTATCCATTCGGTCCATGGAACGTTGGGGGATTGCCGGGCTGGTTATGTAAGACGAGGTCTCGGCCTAAGATTAGCCCCTCCATCTGATTTCGTCGGTGCTCGGTGTCTGGTCCCCTTCCTACGTACTGCCGTCGCTCGCAGAACCACATCGGAGAATGGGCGTTACTATCTACGCCAATGATGAGTTTACTTCCGCGTAGCTCGTCCAGAACATAGTTCAGGTGCTGCACGTGCCCTGCTATATCATCCCCATATTGAAAGTAGGAAGATACAACGTGAAGTTCCATGTCTCCGTGCATCACGTGGGCTACCACACAATGCTCGTTACTTATATGGGATAGTGTTGTGACGACTACATCTCTTCCAAATACCATGATACCCGCCTTCGGTGATGTGCAACATCCCATCCCATCCCATCATGATGTCCCTGACAATACCCGCATCCGTCATTTCTTTGACCATCGTACGTACATTACCCCTTTCATGATGCGACAGCCTATGAGGACGAAACTTATAACAAAATATCATAATCTATGTTATTAATAAATCTTTGTTCAGCTAATTTTCTAGCTGGACAAGTTGAGTCACCGGTCGGATGGGCGTTCGGCTTTTTAAAACGCTGGCACGTGGCGCAAACTGCTGACTTGCCCTTGTTGTTGCAATCAGTTACTGAGTGGCCTGCTTCGGCACAATGACCGCACATATTTTCTGCCTCTCGGCAGAATTTTGCCACGTGTCCATACTGCTGGCACTTAAAGCAACGACATACAAATGTAAAGTCCTTGACGGCACACGACGACCAATTTAAGTATATTTTGTCTTGACGGATGAGAATCTTACGGATGGCTGGAGAAACTTCAATAATATGCATGCAAAAAGGGGCCGTTTTCTTGCCCGACTTATGGCTGAGTTTCAGAGAGGTCATAAACTGGTTTTTTGTCATTTTCTGATCCTTTTCGGCTACATTTTGCTCATAGATGCAGTCAAATACTTCCGTCTCGCTTAAAGCTGATGGGACACCAATAACCATTATTCTAGGTCGACGTTTCAAAGGCTCCTCTACTTTAAGGTCTAATGAATGCAGCTGTTTATTCTGTTTTAATTTATCCACGTCTGATTTTGAGTCTGTGCTTATTAGGACACCTCCATTTCGCACCTTCCTTACGCTTCGGACATGTAAGCTCTTCTGGGTTAATAATTTCTTGAATGAGTTTTTGCGTATCTTCACTCGTCTTAGTTTTGTCAGAAGGATAAATAACAACTGTGCTCATTTTCTTGGGTTTAACATAATTGTTGGGCCCCTTTTTTACCATGTCGGCAAATGAGGCATTGTCTGTTTGTGGTAATACGGTGTTAACAGAACTACAAGACTCCTGTAATGTTTCGTTGAGACTTCTCAAACAATCTGCTATATTTAGCTGTTCCTTTAGGTGTTCAATGGTAGTATGGGCAATTTTAGCTTGTTGTTTAAGGGCTTGATACTGGACCGCCATATTAGACGTGCCATTAGCTAATTTGCGGCATAAATTATTTATTTTCATTTTCTGCTCGGTGTTCATTTTACTTTCTCCGGCAGTATTGCAAACTTTTGTTCTGGAAAAATTTCGTTCAGGAGCAGTTTGATTGATTTCATCCATCTAGACACTTCTGAAGTGGAGACACATTCTAGAATGAGAATGGCGGTTGAATTTGCTTGATGCTAGGAGACGGGTGACTGTCGTGTAACGGGTTGACAGTGGCGTCGTCGGCTTGGGCTGGCTGTGGCGGAGGACTACGAGCAGTCCTCCTGCTGCGGCCGAAAGGACTTTCCTCCATTTCGTAATACGATTTCAGTATTCGTATTTCTCTATGTACACATAGCTTCGCACAAGGTCAGATTCGCTGAGCACACTTTGACACAGTTTTCGCGATGAAATGCTTAGACGCCGAAAAATAAATGTATTAAGAAATATTTGTTATTTAAGCATTTTACACGTCTGTCCAGCTAAGCGGCTCAAATTACACTCTATACACATAGTGGTCTTTGGTATCATAGAAGTCTTAGTGGTCTTGTTATCTGAATTAAGATAACAAATATCAATCGTATGTCCAACCCTATTACATTTAGAACATTTTATCAAAGGTTTTGGACAATAAAGAAAATTTTCCTTATAATTATAACAATCTGTCGACGTGCCCTGCCTATTAATGACTTTGGTTGTATTGTTGCCACTATCAAAAGTAAAGTTTGTCTTCTTAAAAGCAAACCTTTCGAACGACTGACAATCTTTGTTACTTACTAAAAATTGCAATAACTGATCTGGTTGAGTACAGCGTAAGGCTAGAGCACTGGATTTCATTGTCCTATCCGTTATACCGTGAATAAGGCACAGTCTACAGCACGTTTTGCTTCAATGCCGCATTGATTCAACATAGACAACTTTTCATAATAATAGACCTCTATTGACTCATTGGGCCGACTCTTCCTCTTAAGCATATCCTCCAGAGCCTAGCCAAAATTTTGCTCATAAGGGAAAGCCAGAATTATTTTTTCCTGCCACTCTTGCCAAGTATGTAAAATTGAGCTTACGCCTTCGAACCAGGTCTTGGCCAAGCCTTGGAGTTTCTGCATTAAAAAATGTGTAGTAGTCCTATCATCCCACCCGTACACAGTTGCACACTCATTGACCTTCTTTAACTAACATCAATGCGTTGATTTTTGGCCGCAGGATCAAAATTAGTATCAAGTTTTTGATGAGAATGAGTCTGTGCAGGGTGTGATGACATTTTATTGTTAATACAGTTTAGAATGTCCACAAAATCTTTTTTGGAAATGGAAAGACTACGTGACCTTGTGTTCCTTGTGGCTTCGACACGTCTCTTGGCCGGTAGCTCGCCGCTGTGCTCTGGTCGGAGCTCCCCATGGGCCCTCGACATACTGCGACGACTGCTGGGCATCTGGCGCGCCGCGATGCTGATCGCCGATGATCTTCCGCTGCTTGTAGACGCCGGCGCTCCCGATGCAGCTCTACTTCTAGTATCTCCGACCGTTTCCAGCCTGGATCCCGGTCACCGTCCCGTGGCACGTGGCTGTAGCTACGTAGTCCACTTTACTTTTGCTTCGTTGTGCGCCATGGTCCCGGTGATGTTGTTCCCGAAGTCTGCTTCGGCTCCTCGTCTCTGGCCTGCGCCGTTCCACCCGAGTGGGCGTCTCGAGTCTCGGCTAGGCTGTCGACTACGGCGTCCAATTGGCTCCTCCATTTTGTATACTTTCACGTGGAATATCCCACTTCTGAATTGTAGAAATAACCCAGGTAAAAACCTCCCATTAAAAACTCGTTGCTTCTTTTGGAACTTATATAATATTGTTTTCCCTTTTTTTTTCACCCCGTTTGGCGGTAACATTCTCGGGGCCCATTGGCTGTTTTCGTTCTATACTACCAACTTGACGCATCTAGGAGGAACAAATAGCCCCCTTATTCGAGGAATCTATTGTGGCCTTACCAACCTCCTAAAAACGACAGTGTTGCCATATTAATTTAAACAATAACTCTGAAGTTTCTAGCATTCATTCATACATACTAAAATAAAGACTTAGGCTTGTGTTGCTAATTCACAAGATGCACTTGAGCCGATGCCGAAATCTACAACACCGCTAGTTTTTTCCCTGTCCATGTAGTCTGATGACGTAGAGCCGTTTCGTCAACCACTAACGTACGCAAAAGTCTTGTACCAGAACTTCGGTATTTTCGTTCCAATGCGAGAAAAGCTTGTGTGCTGAAGCCTGGATCAACGATTGATTTTCGTACCATTTTCCGAACACCCTAGGATGTGATAGAGAACCTTTTAAAGTTTTTCGCACGTATTGGTACGCAGCTACCGAATAATAATTTAGCGTGACGGCAAACTTACGCGACTAGAGAATGGGTATAATTTCGAGGGGTGTACAGGTTCCCAAAAAAGACGAATTTAATTCTGAATGTTGCAGCATTTTCCTAAAAAATCCTTTCAATTGAATAACATTAGGGTTATTGTTGTAATCACCATGCCTCCGTATGGCACCAAATAACGTTTCGATATGATCTTGTGATAGCCTGTATGTTGCGATATATTTCAAACGGTCACCTAGTACCAAACTCTTGTACAAGTATATTATACTTTCTATGCAGCATAGAAAGCCTACAAATCCTGTTTTATTTTGTAAGCGTACGATGGTTTTTCATTATTTTTAATGTAACGCGCCCGCGACATGTACGCCTATATTTTGTGTACACTGACAATCCCAAAATATATTCCCTAGCCATCTCTAGATATGTAAGTACATATTTCTCTCCAGTTTTCACGAGATACCTACAGGTTTTTTAAAACCGTACAATCCTGAAGCTCGAGAATTAAATATATCGAAAACATTACTTAGAATAGTTATGAACTTAATTGTCGCGTCACTGTCTCGAAACATTGAAGATGTTATTTTTTCTTTAAAAAGTTTTATTGCGTTTGCAACACTCAAACTCAGCGTTTGAGTAGCGAGTTTTACCTTCATCACTTCATTACGAAAGTGAATGTGACGTTTTGATAGCTTATGGGCAAAATTTAAGCCGAATTTTTTTTGTAATTTCAATAAATTTCCGACTAACTGCCATCGAATTTGTTTACTTTCGTGGTCAAATATCAATCTCTTTGATTCGAAAGTGTTTCGTATCAAATTTATCACGGATCAAGTATAATCACATCTTCTAAGTCTCTGTCGGGGTGCTTAAATGTTGTCTTTAACGACTCAGGGTTTGATAAATCGCAACCTAATAAATTGGCTGCATTTAAATTACTAGGGCAACCATCGAATGTGATTGCGGCAATATATACCTACCTACTTGGAAATATTTAGACAAACACATTTTAATAAATTTGCTCTTATCTAACTTGAAAGTCCATTTACGAGAAAGTATGCAACCGGAAGTTTCTACCATTCATTCATGCATACTAAAATAAAGACGTAGGCTTGTGTTGCTATTTCACAAGATGCACTTGAGCCGATGCCGAAATCTACAACACCGCTAGTTTTTTTCCCTGTCCATGTAGTCTGATGACGTAGAGCCGTTTCGTCAACCACTAACGTCTTCGTTATTTTTAACTTTGGTATTTTCGTTCCAAAGCGAGAAAAGCTTGTGTGCTGAAGCCTGGATCACCCGATTGATTTTCGTACCATTTTCCGATAGCCCTAGGATGTGGTAGAAAACTACCGAATAATAATTTAGCGTGACGGCAAACTTACGCAGTGCTGGTGAGTATTTTGCGCGATATTTCGTATGTTTGTTTTTGCGAAATAATCTATTAAATATTTCCACTGCCTCTGCTTTCAGTCCTAACTTGTGTAATTTACTTTCGTTTAAATATGCCCTTTATTTAAATCTTTACTGTTTTAACTAACCTATCACATTTTTGTTTCAGTTTTTTTGTTTTGAGCCCTTATGTTTTTATTTTTCACTTGTAGTGCACGTTTTTGCAATTTTATTTTCTCAATTTATAATAATAATAATTTATTCAACATAAAAACACACAATACAAAGAATACAAAAAAAAGAGAAATTACAAAAAAGATTCGAACAATAAACATTGAGCCCTGACACTCCTAGCTAGGTCACGTAAAGACCTGTGATAAGGAGGTCAGTATACATTCAGTACAGGTTGAACATTTAGGTGAGCGCGTGTATGTGAGTATGCATGTGTCTGTAAATGTGTGTGTGTATGCATAGTAAAACTATACTTACTGGTATTTTGAGTCGATTAAATTTGAAAATATACTATTAACACGAACGTTTTCGGTTTCGTCATACGTGAGATTAAGCAGGAAAGACATCATTTTGGATTTGCATTCACTGATAGAGGACTCATGGACTCGAATTATGGCGTTTGTTTTGTTATATAAGGCCGGGCCTAAGTAGTTAAAGAAACGCTTGGAGAAGAGAAGAAGAAGCACAGTTTTTCATATTCCGACTTAAGTACGCCAATTGACTAAAAACGTGATAAAATAAAATCATTCATGTTAAAGAATCCATAATTTTGATTATAAAGAAATATCTGAACAAAAATAAGCTTCCATAAAATATTTACACACATAAGTTAAACTCATTATCCTAAAAACCCACACTGATTGGTTTTGGGTTAGGCCACTTTAGCGCTGACGGCCTCAAATTGACCATACATTTTATAGATGTCGCAAAAATAAACAAACAGTAGCCAAAAATAAAAACCTAACCAAGTTGATATAATGGCAATAAGCTTTAACAAAACCGTTGTACATTGTAAAATTCCTTTCCAAAAGGATGATCCTGTACAAAAAATATTGAACACAACGACAAAAATTCGACGAACATTACCAGTCACGAAAACTTCCTTATCGTTTGACGTAAATGACGCAGAAAATCCTATGACCAACAGGGTATAGTAGGTCCAAAATAAAATTACGTGTTGGCTTAAATGGTGTATTTTGATGTAAATTGTATTTTGACAACTATTCGCTTTAAAATGCTCGTGTTAATTAATCGAACAGTATTAGTACCTGATCTAAATTGTATTAACTAAGACTCGAAAAATGTTCTTATAATAAATAGATATAGTATTGCGGTTACAATAGTGGGCATATCTATATCATCTTTACGTCTTCGGACACTAATACCATATAGTATATATTTTGGTAAATTTACAAAATAATAAGTAGATACTATAATGGTGCCCTTCATATCTTAAACTTGTATTTTTTACCTCCAAATATAAAACATTTTTATACTCTGCAGTCATCGCAAGCCAACTAATTTAGTCTAAAAAACAAAAAGATCCCCAGCTTCTGAAAGCAGTCTCAGTAGATCTTCATTCATTTTCTCTACTGAAGTGTGGCAAACTTATGATTCAAAATGAACGAAGTTATAAGCTCGGCGCCCACGACAGTCGGCCGACTTACTCTACCTATTACGTTTGTCGTGTAATGAGCTGGGACATCATTGTCCGTTACATATTTTAAAGTAATAAAATTAAATTTTATTCTGCCTGTCGGCTTGTTCTGCTGCCATCAACTAGCCATCCCAACCAGTGGGGATAGACGGACTTTTTTCCATTCTTCCCAACTTGCAAAAACCTTGTACAGTCAAGGTACAGTCGCCATCAGATATATGGTAGCTGTGAAGGTAGTCAAATATATCGGAGCAACATTATATTTCAATATATTAGTTACACTAGACATGGGCTATTATATCGGACCATATAATTCGTAAAAAAATTTGGAACAGCGACTTTTGAATAAATTCGTAACATACAATTAGGTAAAAAAGTCGGAACCAACTGAAATTCAAAGGTATCTAAGTTTCCTTTGAGCTAAATTTTGTATCTCAATTTATTAAGGCTACTATACCCTGGGGAGGAATAAGAAATATCCACCCTGTGTAAGCAAATATCCTGCCTTACTTTAGTTAAAAATAACTGTATTATCTGTGCAACCTGCGAGAATCGGAAATATATTAAAATTTGTAATAATGACATGGCCACATTATTTTCGGCATAATGCTGTGAAACCTGTGCAGCCTGTGCTGTCCGTTAGCACGAAGCTTAGACAATGATATAAAAGCAATCCGGATAGGCCCGTACATGAGCAGCTACGAGTAGAGCCCGTACGGGTCTACCGGACAGGTGTGAACCTGCCCTATGTGACAGAATACTTACGGTATAATTTCCATAAATGTTGCGATATTTATGATCAATGACTGCTTAGATACATTTGACTTCAGTTGATTCCGATATTTTTACCTAATTGTATGTTACGAATTTATTGAAAAGTAGCTGCTTTTAAATTTTTGACGAATTATATGGTCCGATATAATAGCCCATGTCTAGTGTAACTAATATATTGAAATATAATGTTATATAATAATTTTTTAAAATTTTATTTTACTTCATTAAATTGGCTATTACTTTTGTTTCACAATAGTTCCACTTGTATAGCGAAGCTATTGATACTTAATACCGTTTATTTGTTTTATTTTAACCTTTTTTGAAACTATTAACTTAGCTTTTACATTGACATCTGACGATGTCAAAAATATTTTGTGTTTTTGCCGTGTTTACCTGTAAATTTCAAATCCTTGAAAAATTATAAGTGGCAGAAATAATTGAGGATCTTATTTATTTGAGTAGAGAACGCGGGATTTTTGTGATCAGTTTGTTTTATGAATCTTAGTGAGGGATGTCTAGGATGTAAACTATGCTAATATTTTGTACACCATTCAACGGTTTACTATTTATGTTTATATCTGTTTTCACTCCAATAAACAAAATAAAATCAAAAGTGTCTAGGGATCAAGAACATTTTTAGCTCTAATTTATTTAAAACAAATCTTATCTTCTGGATTGGTCTCCTACCCAATTCCCCATGCCTGTATCAATGACTTATCACCACATTTTGAATAATTATGAATAAATTCCGTTTTTGTAAAATATATTCTTGATTGCAGTCTTCTAAAATGTACTTGATCCCTAGACACTTTTGATGTGTGTACCAGAGGGGTAGGTAGCAATTACGACTGTCCATTTACTACGATCCTGACATACCTACCATTTTCGCTTCATCCACAGTTATACCTACCTATTGCACATTTTATGTTTTTACAGGACTCCTCTGATGTTACCGTAAAACCACACTTACAGTGCTGCCTTCCCAGTGATCATTCGCGAAATGAAGTGGATATAAAAATCGATCAATGTCGGAAACGAGTAACGGAAAATGACATTACACCTATACCCCAGATATTTAACGTGTTGGTTGTTACACCCGGACTAATAAAGGATTGAATTTAACTGTATCTTCGCCATTTCAGGATTGTATTTAATAAATTATATTTTCGCCATTTCCGAGATTTAATAACAAAAAGTCAGCATTGTATAATCACAGAAACAAAGAGCTGCAAATGAATAAGCTGAATTTCCGGAATTTTGGTAAAGTTCAAATACCTTCAAAATACAGTTCATTAGTAATTGGCGATTACATAGAACAAGATTACCATATAATTGTTTTCTGCTCTCCAAAAGCTATTGAGCTATTGAGAACTAACTGGTAAACATATTTTCTGCGACGGGACTTTTAAAAGTTGCATATCTCCGTTTACGCAATTATTCACACTGCACTGTGATTTAGGTAGTTCAAGAAAGTGCACAAAAATTATGCCGCTACTATTTGCTCTTCTTCCTGATAAAAAATAGACATACTTCCTTTTATTTTAAACTAGTGGACTCGACAGACGTTGTCCTGTCTTAACTATTCATATGAATATCCAGGGTGGCCTGTGCCCAGCAGTGAGCATAAGAACCTTCTGCTGTAATTATTGAGCACAACAAAAGAAGAATTAGCGAAATCGGAGTTATGGAATGACAACGAAAAGTGGCTTTGATTTTTATATAATAGAAGATGGTTAAGTCTAAATTGGGAATTGAGTTTGAGCCGACTATGTTTCACACATATTTCGAAACTGCAATGATGAACGCCATAAACAGTGTATGTAACAAACATAAACTAATGTAGATATTTCAGGTTACTTTTTCCATTTTTTAAAAGCCTTCTAGAAAAAATACAGAAAGAGCAATATAATAAAATGCAAAGACACGGAGCGTATAGTTGGTCTAACATTTGCACTAGCACTATTACTAGTTGGCAACATTCTTGAAGGTTGAAATTTTACTAATTCCGAAATTATTGATGAATTCCACATGAGATTCCTATTCCTTTGCAAGATATAGGTTGAAAATGAGGAATTCATGAAAAGATGGTGCGTTTTTGGACTTAAACAATTTTGCGGAAGCATTTCACGGAAAAATTCACAAAGAAATTAATCGCAAAAAAATGAATATCGTGCAATGATTAAAATGTTTCCATCAAAATGATGTCAAAAGCACACAAAACATTCAAAGCAAAAATAGAGAAAAGAAATATATTTTAAGAGATTTAATCATTAAAAATGTCCAAATAAACGTGAGTTCATTTCTCGATCGCTTACGCTAACGAACGAATAACGAACTACATCTAGGTACTTACCGATAGTATCTATGAAAAAATGATTATACTTAATAGCTTCTTACTTTTTTTGATAATGAATAGGTAAATGTATTTAGGCAGGTAATGCGATTTTGTTTAAAATAATAAGAAGAATAGGTAGTTAAGTTTTATTTATCTATTAAAAATACAGTGATAAATGTTTTTTTCTTTAACTGTACTTTAGCGAAGTTGGGAAGAATGAAAAAAAAAATCCATCTATTCCAACTGGTTGGGATGGCCAGTTGGGAAAGATGGAACAAGAGTCCTGGTTCTCTTAACATCCAACCATCATCGTCAAATGTATGAAATTGTTTTTGTAATAAACTCTTCGTAAATCGCTCTTTGATTTTGTTAAATGACTGAAATAACTATTTCGTAAAATTGTTTCGTTACTACACATCTCGCTTGTTCTCCACTTTTTAAACATCAAAAAATTTGTTTAGTGCCACTATGACCAGTTTTTTTAATAACAAACTTAAAACATGTCAGAGTGTAGAGACTTAAGGAAACGTACTAAGTCGAATTAAACACCCTACTGGTTTGTACAAATATTTATTTTCTAAAACAAGAAAATATTTAGTCCTAGAAGTTTTCGTTTTTTCGTACGCTGTAAAAGCTTGAACTGCGACCAAGATGAGAGCTGAAGAGTCACAAATAAGTTCATGAGGATACATGTAAGTTTTTATCTATCTCACAACCATTAAAATGCATAATATTTTGTTTTGTTTAATGTAATGTACATAAACAAGTCTTTTTAATCAATAGTTCTGTGTTTTTTCGAAATACTTCACTACTTTTTAAATTTCAATATGTATTTTTTTTTAATTATTATTATTTCCTTCAACACTGGTCATGTGGGTTTTATGTAATGTAATTTCATTAGGTTTATGTTTATTTTGTATTAGTATAGTAATTTAAAAAAAATAATACATTCTGTTACGAGTGTAGTGTACGCCTGTAATAGGAATATTGCTAGAGACCTATCTTAAACTACAAATATTTTAAATGTATTGAGTAATATTCTGGTGGTGTACCATATCGTAAAAAATAAATAAATATTGTCCATTGTTTCAATTTATAAAATCACTTGACACAATGAAACTGAACTTCCTAAAGTTTAAGATACAAATACATAATTCGTTTGAAGATTGTTCTATAATTAAAAATAATACGGAGTAATTGCTATTTACTTTTACCCTTATTGCCGCTTTTCATAATATGGCTATTACTTTTTGTCTCTTTCATAAAATTATGAAAGCATAAAGCTATGCTAAAGGAAAATAGCTAGTAGCAGTAGAAATAGGAGTCTACATTTTATGCGATCGCTAGGCCTCTAATTAAAAGGTTAGGGTTGGTACATAAATGTATTAAACAAAAAAAAAAAACAAAATCCGTACAATTATTTCGGAAACTACGTACCTAAAGTTTTAATTAAACGCTAAGCATTTTTTCGGGAAATAGAAATTTCCGCCAAAACTCACTATTTTGTATATCCTACTGAATCCCTTTCCAAAAGTGTCAATGCCCCAGACCGAATAAAGTCGACCTCTACATCCGAACAATATCAATAATATACAAACATCAATATCTTCAGAACTGCTCAAAGTTTCTCCGTCACAAATTCAAAAGGAAAGGTCGAAGACCATCAGGCAGCGGCATCAGGAAGATACATGTGTCCAGCCAGCTTGAAGTTCAGGCTGGCTGGACACCAAGTTTTCACTGATTTCTCGTAAACCTTCAAATGTGACTCCATACATTCAACGTTATTGCCGTCACAAATCACTAAAACCTAATAAAGAAACCGTATTCAGAGGTGTCCAGCCAGAATGTTTCTGCGTAAATTCAAGCTGGCTGGACACAGATTTTTGCATTTTTCTATTAAACCGCTGTATGTATCACATTATCTAAGTCTCAGTAGCGTCACAAATTCTGAAGTAAGGATGTTTAGCCGATACATATACGTCATCATCATCATCATCAGCCCATATTTGTCCACTGCTGGACATAGGCCTCTCCAATTGCACGCCACTGTGATCTGTTTTCGGCTTCTCGCATCCAGCTTTTGCCAGCCATCTTGCGTATATCATCAGTCCACCTTGCCTGAGGGCGTCCTACACTCCGTTTGCCGAGACGCGGCCTCCACTCGAGAACTCGTTTTCCCCAACGGTTATCGGTTCTACGGCAAATATGGCCAGCCCACTGCCACTTCAGCTTGCTAAAACGATGAGCTATGTCGATGACTTGGGTTCTCTGTCGGATCACTTCATTTCTGATTCGATCCTTCAGAGAAACGCCGAGCATAGGCCTTTCCATAGCACGCTGTGCGACTTTGAGCTTGTGGGCCAGCCGTGCCGTCAGTGTCCACGTCTCAGCTCCGTATGTCATTGCAGGTAGGACACACTGATTGAAGACTTTTGTCTTCAGGCACTGTGGGATCGCTGATGTTAAGACTCGTATACGTATAGTGTATCGTATACATATACGTATAGTGGCCTATTGACCTGCTTAATTGTGACCCATTTTGAAGATTTGTCCAGCCAGCCTGAACCACATTCTTCTTAGATCTGTAGACTTGGAATGCAATAAAGATACTTGATACCACGAGGTTCGGTTGGATGGTATTGTCCTCTATCTCAACCACGTTAAGTCCACATTTTCCCAGTCATTTTTATTGTTGGCATTAATTAGCAATCATTATGCTACAAATTAGTGCTGAGGAGCAATAGACCTTATGTTCCGTGTTCGGGTTACGTAGTGCACTACATGGGAATATTTGTTCATCTGTTGTATGTTGAAATAAATAAATAATCCATGGCTTTTATACCGAAAAATAAATAAAGACTTATTTGAAAATCTTCAGACAACGACTGTACGATAACCTCATCCAATTGGGCAAATAGGTCGAATATAGGTCGCACTATTCTAAATTACACATTAAATATGGGATCTTCCTAATTTAATACTCTAAGAAAATCTAGGCCACTTGATTCAATGAAGTTTTTAAAATCTTTACATGAAGACTGTTATGGCAGTTAAATGTTAGTTAAACTTCGTCTTTGTTCTGTCCCGGGTAAGCACCCACGTAATTGTTTTCTTGATATTTCATACTAATAGAATAAAACTTTCAGTGATTTATTAATTATTTATTTTCCTTCCAAAAATGCCTTCAATCAATTGGAAATGTTCTCCACAAGAAACGTATTTCTTACACAACACATTTCAGTAGAATTTGCAATGTCCCTTGTAAGGAAAGTGCTTTCGAGGAAAACTGTAACTTTTTTCGGTATTTTTCTATGGGTCTTTATTTAATGAGTTATTGATGATTGCTTTTGTGTCTGTCAAGTTAAGGGTAAAGGTAAAAAAGGATTTTGTAAAATATTAACTAGGACGTGAAGTGGACGTACTTACATAGATTTATTTATATTATACATAACCGTGTGGTGACGGCGAATAGAATACATGTGTCACCACCCCAACCTTTCCCGTCATGGGGGTCGTAAGAGACGACCGAGGGAGCTCTCAAGAGGCCGGGCAGCAGCGCTCTCTGTGAGTTAGACCACAACACCACTGCGATCGCCAACCCGCCTGCCAAGCGTGGCGATTACTGGCATTTCACCCCAAATGACGGATCTCATTGGGGGAGGCCCTCGTCCAGCAGTGAACGTTATGTGGCTGATGATGATACATAACTAATATTTTCTCTTAAATTTTGATTCGACCGTGATATACATATTGATCCAATTTGGTTCAAAAACTAAGCAGATGAATTCGCGGAGCATCTATTAGTGTGTCTATATGAGGAATTTAGTTACCCGTCTCAGTCTCGTAGTGCAATTTTGAATAGTGTATAGGTAACGTGTTTTACTTACAGTAAGCTAACCCTAGCTAATTAACTACGTACTAAGTCGACCGACGCTCGGTGCACAATGTACAGCATGGTAGTTGCTGTTTCGAATTTCATTGTTTGGTTCTACTTGTCAACAACTGCTCGACACTGTTTAGTTTTGATCTCTACTAATGGCGGACAATTCCCAGTCCCATTAAAGATTTCTTCTGTATTAGGTACTAGTGTTTTTACACAAAGTGCCCTCGCTTTGAGCTAACAGCTACGGGAATAACATGTTTTTATTTCCTCTCCTACATATGAGTGGGATGAAAACGACTGTGTCATTTCAATTAGTATGCAGCTAATTAGTGTATGTGATGTATACCTATATATGTAGGAATATTTATCGATCGAATATCAGTTTGTGAAAGTTGGTTAGATAAATTAAACATTTGAACAACACTTGATCTTATATTATGATGTAGCAGTCGTACATGAGACCTTTTTATACCTTTTATTCTATTGTATTTCATATTGATAATGTTTTTTTTAATCAACATCTTGAGAAATAGCATGACTTCATGAATATTCTCTAAAAATTAACAACCTGAAGTTTGGTACATATCACGTAACCCAACATAAGTCATCCGATCGCATGTGAGATGAGTACAGGAACACCTCGTCCATACTCACCGATCACATACTACATTCGCCGCGCAACATGGTTTCGCAGCGATTTGAGTATGTACACATATATACAGCGTGGAAAAAGGTTATGGGCCCTAGAGGGGAACTGCTTTAAATCCTTTAGTTAGCTCATTTTACTGAAAGGAAACATTCCTTTATTTTTAAAAAGAATCAAAACTGCATTAAAACATTTTTAAAATCAACCGGGAATCGAACTGACTAAAAATTAAAAATTAACCCTCGCTACGAATCGGTAGGCTTATTGTTTGGGATAAACTTTGTCTACGAAACGTTTATTTGGTAATTGAAATAAAAAGTGAAAAATACATTTTTTTAAATTTTATTATCAATAAAAAGAACACAAACATGGATGGTTATTTCAACAAGGTACTTAGAAATACGAAATAAATTATTGAGTATTGAATATTAAGATAATTAACATTTTTCTAATGTTACTTATCTCAGTATCTACTTCAAACGTTGTCTTTAGATGTTAAAGACTAGGCATTGTTAATAAAAACTTAAATATAAATATACAACGTCCTTTTGTAATACATTAAGTAATTTTGAAACGATGACGTAGTTTTTATTTCTTTCTCGTTCTCGTCATTAAGCTTTGACGCCGAGGGGTGTCGTAATTGTTCGTCCGGTGACGTTTATTGGATATACACCACTCATGACTACAATCTGTATTTTTTAGCCACTTTGCATCAATGTCTTTAGTGTAGGATCTTCTTCAGCTTTCTTCAGCCTGACATCTTTTGTAATTCCAACCCTCTTCGATGCACAGAAGCGGAAGTAATGGCATCACAGTGCATAGGCTAATAATCCTTACGCCATATGGAATTAATAAAATCGTAGTAACATCTCCTGATAGCGAGGACGTCCGGAAAACAGCTTTTGATTGGATTGTTCATTCCTATTTCAAAGTTCGCGTGAAAAACCCTTGGCTCCCAATCCGAATGGTTTTTATTAGGTCGTAAATGATGCGATATGAAATTTCAGAATTATCACTCATTAACGTATAAAGTATGGGGAGAATATTAGTGCTATCAGAAGTACTCCCTAAATCTCCATGCAGAATAAATATTTGTGCGAATGGTTTTGGCGTTCTTTTAAAAGTGAAATCAACAAAATAGATCTCAGAATCTCACGTAATAGCTGTTGACCGTGTTCTGAACAAAATACCATTATCCTGTCTTCGTTGATAAAGTCCGCAAAAAATCTCGATTTCACCGTGGTTTGAGTAAACCATTTCCCTTTCTCCACTTCATAACACCGTCTTGAAACACCAGTGGTACGATAAGGAATGTTACTTTCTCCTCATACCACTGATTATCATATTTATTAACTTAACTGAAGTATGCTCTACATTAGTCTACACAAATAAATTATTAATAAAAAAAATATTTATTGTTGTCACTTACATTTATTAGCCACTAAATATTTTCGATTACACAAAACTAATATCGCTATCCTCTCCCCGGGATTTTTTTTA
This sequence comes from Conopomorpha cramerella, assembly GCA_012932125.1. Classification (NCBI taxonomy): domain Eukaryota; kingdom Metazoa; phylum Arthropoda; class Insecta; order Lepidoptera; family Gracillariidae; genus Conopomorpha; species Conopomorpha cramerella. Next base: position 68,907 of record SJJU01000351.1, read on the forward strand.
CATATTGGTTTGTCTTCCTTTCCGTGAAAAACGATTTTTGCAACAATATACCTATTTGTTATTAAATGGTATTCTTTATCAAAAAGTATAAATAAATAAGAATATAACACCTAGAACCTAAAAATAATTAGCATCTATAGAATGTAGGTGTTGGCAACTGGCTGATGGGCAGCCCCTTTAGTTTTACACATTTACTTTTTATACGTCATTTATATTTTGATGTCTCATATAGTATTTTTGCATTTGTCAAAATCAGTTGTTATTGTGTCTCAACATTGGCTACATTTGCTATAAGTTACTGAAAATATAATTAATTCTCATTCCATTCAAGTCGTGTTTCCATCATCACAGGGACCTTGTTACCGCCTACTAGGTAGATTTTTGTTTCATCACTGCCATAATCAATGTCTTCGTTCAATATATCTCTGTACGGGTGTGTTTTACATTTTACATTTACTGGCTATTTGATTTTTGTTGTATGTTCCACAACAATAGAAAAATGATAACCGGCATTGGAGGATTGAGAGCCCGAAATGTTTTCATGTTTTCTTCTGAAAAACCACTAAAAGTACGGGAAATTAAAATTGTCCACAAAATTTCAAATTTTTTACTTAGTCAATGGAGAGGTATGTGTCATAGAGATTGAGTATAACAGTTAAGTTCATGTTTGCCCATAAGTTTTATCACTATGATGGGGCATTGAGGGCTAATTTTGGATTACAATGTACTATAGCTTAAATTTTTGGTTGTTGTTTGGTTTTATTCCAATGCGTCGAGACCGCGCGGTACAGATATTTGGAACTCATTTATTTGGATATCTTTTGTTAAAAAATATATCAACACTTCATTTTTTTTTAAATATAGCAACACATTCGAAGGCAGTTTAATATCAGCGGCAGATGTTTGAATAATATCACATACAACAATGGATGAGAATTTTATATTACCTACACAAATCAAAGAAAAATCTGTAAACAATGACCATTATGTCGGCAGGAAATCCACAAACAACTCTTAATGAGAAATCCACTCCAGAATATGATCTAAAGCAAATTGAGGATCTCAAGTAGTTTAATTTAAAAACGTACGGGTTAAATCTATAACATCTCACAATTAAATAATTTGAGCCATCGGTATATAACTAATAGAGTAGATGCACATCTGGGGCGGTTGAGAGTTCCATACACAATACCTTGATTTAACTGTTTATTCAGAAATAATAAAATGGTTTTTTTTTTGGATCCACCAAAAGGATTAATGTTATTTCTTAGGACAGTGTCTCTACCAACGTTTGTGTGATACACTATGCAATTGGGTGTTATGAGAAAGAGAAGCGATCATAAATTCAGTGCCGTGAGGAGCGAGAGTCCGATCCATCACCCTCGTTCTTGGAGTCCTCGTTTTATACTATTCTATGTTTTTCTCTAGTCTGTTTTTGAAACCTGGACCATGACCATTACAAATCTTTTATAACAGCTAGTACAAACTTTCAGTTTTACTCAAATCAATAACATGGTTCTTATGTATGGATCTTCGTATGTCCCATGACTCATACTTTCCACACTGGTCGATCAAAATGTATACACCAACTTAAACATGTAGTTAGGTACGTACACCTACATAGCATGCATATATAATATACGAGAATTTACGGAAATAACAGTAATATTCTTATGTTGTAATGACTACGTAACCCCACGATATTATATTTACAAACTGCACTTTCGGTTGTCAAAATACGCAGCTACGACATGACTTGCGTAAGGTTGCGGCTGACTCGAGACATTTGGGCGGATCCGAACAGCAGTTCTGCGCTTTTATTTTAAATTAATGATATCAGAAGAAACAATGAACATTTTGGCTCGAGATCGACTCAGCTTGCGGCATAGCTGAAGTAGTCCCAGTGAACGGAATCCAATTAACTTAATGGTGGATCCCGGCGCCGATCGAAGTCGAATATACTATTACAGCGCTTTTAAAAGCTTTCAGTAAGAACCCGCCGCACAAGTTTCTGACATCTAAATAAAAAGTTAGTCACAGGGCTTATTCTTTGTCATGTCCTGTCCCGAGTGATGAAGAAGTATTCGCCTCCGGCTTCCCGAACTATTGACAGCACTCGCCTTATCCTTGCTTGCTGCGATATGCCCCCTTAACTATGAGACCCGACACCTTTCGTGCCTTTGGGCTCAATTTGTAAGTTGTGTGTCAAATACGGAATAACAGTAGACCTTTGTGCCAGAGACTTTATTGGTAACAGGGGAGTGTAGTATATCTACCTCATCCTTTACTTTGTCAATCTTAGGCTAGCGTTTTTACCAATGATGTAATGATGCATGGGACTAAAAATGTAAAAAAAAGATAAGTCCACTAATACTTAAATAATTGTTAAAAAATCGTCAACACTAGAGAGAGAGACCAATATCTTAGCATTCCATGGATTCACCGTGCGGGTGCCGGGTCCATAGCGTGGTAAAAGTGTGGAAACCATGACCACGGCAAAGATGCAATTACATTACTACGATTTTAATGCGGAATATTTCTTTTTGGTTACTAATGGTTCACCAAGCAAACGTAATTATCATGAAATTTCAAGGTCATCAAAAAAACCGTTTTAACCGGTTATTACGGGGCGTACGGTCTTTAGTGTGGAAACCATGACCACGGCATATATAGCTGATAGCCATTGAAATCTCAAAGGTATAGGCAGACAGAGCATCTTCCTTGCCATTTTAGGAAAAAGTACAAAATCACAAGGTGCCAGATCAGGAGATTATGTACGGTGAGGCAGAATAGTAATATTTTTGAAATCAAAAAAGTGTTTTGGGTGTGGTGTGGGGCGCGGAGTTGTCGTGGTGTCAGAGAAAATGTCAAAATACGGCCTTAGGGCGCATTTCACACTAAGCTGAGCGTACCTACTTGTAGAGCAAAAACCGTATCACACAAAATTAATTGTATTTTGATTCTTTTGATCCTTCAGCACTAAAGTGGCGAACAACCACGAACAACCATCGATGCGACCATCTGTTTCTCTATGCTTCGCGATCGGCGATATTTTGTGGGTGTCAGTTCGTTGTTAAAGCACCATACGTACAGTCGACTGTCATTGTGTTTTAGTATCGTAGTTATACAGCTTTGTTTCGTCACCGGTAAATAGACTTATTTTTCTCTTCTCCGGTATTTTTTTTGTCCAAAAAGATCCATCAACCTACTCCTCCATGTAAAATGGTTTGAATTGCTGCTGATACAATCCCTAGTTCACCCTCTAGCTTTTCTGCGGTTTTTTCAAATAGTTTTTCAACTTTTTCGATATTTTCTTTCGTGACTGCGGTTGGCGGCCAACCAGTTTTCATCTCATGTTCAAAGCTTCCTCGTTCGCTCTTAAAATCATTATACAGTGTGGCGTTTGTAAAAATGCACATGTTTAATAAATTGTGGTCTTTTATCGATAAAAATAGATTTTGTAATTAAACATTTATGGTGGTTTATAACTTTTGCCTTTTACGAAATAACTTTTTTTTTAATATATACTACCTACTGTGGTAAAAAAAAACAGTATTTGCTAGTTATATTATGTAAAAAAAAATAATTATGTAAATTACATGGCCAGTTTTTGTATAGACGTCTTCCTTGACAATGTATAACTATTGTGTTTAGTAATATGTTAAGCGGACAGTCTGGATTACCTTATTTCGTTTATATTTCACGTCTAGAACTTTCCAATTTTTAACAATATTAAAAATAAAAAACCATATCTTACGTCAATAGCAAAGTTTTATTAGTACTTTTGCCATTCAATATAACAAGGCGTTTTTAACACAAATATCATTTGGTGACTTATTGGGTGATAAGATGTATATTAATTCTTTGAAGTAATTATTCATATGATACGAATTAGTTTTAATTATCTGCATTTCACCATGAATAGTGCTTATTCCACCGAAATGGTTTATTGTGTCAAGTTTTGGATACACTTCAATATTAAATATTCCATTATGTGTTCCCTATAGTAATAAAGGGCTTGTTGAACCTGATACGGCCCTAATGCCAGAAGTATTAACTGGTTGGCTGTGTGCAGTGCACGTAACATTGCTATGTTGTAGTATAAGGCACTTTTCCTACTTGTGATTACTATATCGTGAATACACGTTTCGTATACTAAATCTATTCGTCCATCATCCCGATCCGTTTATGTAATGAGTAACTAATGCTTTAGTAACAGGTACCAACTAAAAATCCACATACTAGATTTTAGGTTACCTAGATTGAATACTCAAATCGATTATTAACCATCCCGCTAAGATACTGAGCAGAAGTTCAAGCAAAGAAGATGTAAGATGCCTCCTTAGTCTCTGTGTAGCTACACCACAATTGATGCTCTTTCAAATGATTTCTCATGATGATGTTTCAAATCTTTGGCTGTAGGATAAATATCAATCCAAATAGAATAGCGAGGTAACTGGGAAATCAACACAATCATAGAACGTCCAGTAATTACGCAAAAATACAATGGGAAAAAGCGCGAGAGTCAATATTATCTGCAATTTCTATTACTGTTGTTGTTGAGATCACAGAACACTTTGTAAACAAAAATGTCAAATCAGAAACTATTCATTTTCTTTACTAAAAAGTCTCTGAAGTTCTACCAAAATATGCTATACGTGATAAATATTGTCTGATTTTATAAATATGATTGGTAATAGTCGGTTTCTTATACATGCTTGAGGTAGAAATTGGCCATGTCCTTTCCCCGTAATTTCTGTTGGAAATAACCCAAATTTTCTTTAAAAGTAATTTTCCAAAAAAAGCCCATCTTAATCTCTATTATATTTACATGAATTGCTGTTCGTTAGTCTCGCTAAATCTCGAGAACGTCTGGGTCGATTCGCCTCATTTTAGTCTTTAATTGTTCGTGGAAGTATAGGGAAGGTTTAAAAGGTATATTTCTTCCAATACACGGCCTACGAAGGCAAAACAAATATTTTCCGAGACAACTAGTTATTAATAAAAATCCGCAAGATATAAGCTTTCAAATAAGACAAAAATCCTAAATTTATCTTCACTAAATGTAAAGTTATAAACAGCGAAAGTACACAACCCAGCCTGCGCCGCCCTGCTCGTTGAAAGTCCTTTTCTAACTTTTTATCTATTTTTATTACACCCGTTCAAGTAGTACGATCTGTTATAGCTTTTACAATTACTATTTTATTGCGAAACCCTGTGTTACTATGGATGTACCACTGGTAAGGCTTTTGAGGAAGTAAAACCACTCGCCACAATTTGTTTAGTCGATGATTGCAACATTATTTCTCCACCTTTAATCTGCTGAGCATGATGCAGAGCGATAAAGAAAATATGGGTATTATATTTTTTTTTTCTATTTTCATATGCATTAATAAATTTATAAAAAATACCTTAAGCAATTGCTAAGCAAATTCTCGGAACCACCAAGCGTATATTTCCGGTACATGGTTTGAATGGATTCGAAATAATTACTTGGTCTAAAAAGGAGTGGAAGAATAAATCGGTTGTCCTAAAATAATTTTTCTATTTACAATACTAGAAAAGATACCGACATTTTGTCAAAGGTTATGAAAGCGTGTAAATGCTCTAGCTACTACAAAGTTAGTATGTTAAGTCATAATTCAGATAATATAAAGACATAAACCTATCTATACCTATTTTCACGCAGTTTAACATCAATCAGGATTCTGGTTAAACGCTTACTTATATTTCTAAAAAAAAAATCTACCCACGATATTTCTTAAAAAAACGCGAAGTACTTAAAAAGCGTAAACGTAAAATAAATCGTAAACGTTGTCTTTCTTTGGTAATCTTATAGATTAACTTTCCTTGAATAGCTAGCTAAATGTGATTGTTGCAAGTGCTATTTGAAAATATATTTTCATAGTTTTATGGTTACCCTACATTATAGTTGCGACTGCTAAAGTATTTTTTCTTTTATAATTTAGAATGGATTCATATTTCTTTATACGATTCCTGATACTGCAGTTATACGGGTATATCTAGTAGTGTGAGTGACACTTTTTTAATTTTTATTGGACAGTTCTCGTCACGTAATAAAATGCACAATCGTGTCAAAAACTTAGGACGGAGGGACGGATATATGCGAAACTATAAGTGTATTATTGTTGACTACCCGTGTGGAACCCGACAAACCAATTACTATGTGTAAACACAGGAATATATGATTTTTTATTTTTGTAGGTTCTTGTATTTATTTTATTTATTCGCTAATAGCGTCATCAAAGGTTTTCAGCGTTCGAAAATGTGTACCTTTTTCCTAATACCCCAACCAACATTTAAATATCTGGTAATAATAATCAAATTTTGTTTTTCGAAAAGTACTTTCCATGTCAGGATCAGAATAATAAGATCAATACTTAAGAATCCCACTAAATAATGAAGCGGAATAAGTAATTATGTTGTTTTCAGCAAAGACGAAGCAATTCATTGCAAGTTGCGAGCGCTCTCTTTGAGCTGTGAAAATATTTGAGAAGTGGAAGCTACTCTATAGTCGGAGAGGTGAAGAAGTTCATTAGACATTCAAAGTCTTATTATTTGGGCGCCCTCCGCTGTTCTCTGAGGAAAGTTTTAGTTTGAGATTGATTTCAGCGACAATCTTCAGTCTTACCCTACCTTTCTGAATTTCATAACTTTCTCTCCGTTCAAGACGCTGCTAATTTACTTTTATCGTCAGTTTTCTGAACGGTCTACTTCTACGACTTTACTTTTCATTTAACACAGTGCTCGTAATGATACATGTACGATATCATTGCTTTCAAGTCAAATAAATTATAAAAAAAATAATTCTCTAATTGCCATTCTCTGAAATGTTAGTAGCAGTTTAAACCATAGCTAACAAATAGCAAGCGGTGGAGTCTGGGCGCCGCCGCCGCCGCAGTACAACGGTAGAATTTATGTGAAACAACCCGGACCGTCCACACAAATTGCTTAATTGAGGAAAAGGCTTTTGTTTGTTTTAGTTGGCACTGACAGCAGCCGCGACAGCAGCGGCCGCGACCGCACGACTCCACTTCGCCTCCATTATGAGTTTTACTACCACACGCCATAAAAATGTATTCAGGTTTTAGAAAATATTCTGAATGCCACAAAAATGCATTGATAAAAATGAAAAAGGTCCATTTTTAATCTCAAATTTCGCTGTAGGTAGTATTATTTATACTATCCCGCTGCTTCGCTGTTAGAAGAAGTACGGAATGGACCGAGGCATGAAACTAACTATCTTTTAAGTTGCTGTAGAAGTATGTATATTAATTATAATTTAAAGAGTTACTTATAAAATAAAGCACTACTTACTGTTACATAAAATTATATTTCCAATTATAAACTTAACGTGAATCAACAAAGAAATAACAACAAAAAAGAAATAAATACTTCTTTTCCTTTTGCTTTCCAGGATTTTCAGGTACATTTTACTGATTTTTTCCAGTATATCGATCCACATATCTCAAACATGTGGTCGGGATAAAAATAAGTATCGGAAAGACATTCTATATATCGTTTTTTACAATATATTTGATTGCATAGAACGTAACAGGTTCTGGAGGAACAATCATTGCGTTACGATGGGTATAGCTATAAAGAGACTCCCGAGGAACTTTACAGCTGGGACGTGTCCACTTGCCGCCGTAAAAAGAATAGAGTAAAAAGAACACAGAAGTTCACATTCTGATTCCATGTAGTCAATGTACAATTCAGTACTACATATGTGACAAAAGTTTTAAAGTACTTCACTAGTAGCGAGTGAATTTTCTGCGAGTTCTCTATATCTAGGATTTTTCTTGGTAAGCATAATACGATATATACGGGAGATTTTAGACGTATACAATGCACTAAAAATATAATAGAAATACGTAGGTAGTTTCCATACTATTTTGGTAAAGATTGTATAAAAAATAATGTACGGTAGACTCCATAGGTGTTGCGTATTAATTTAGGATTTCGAATTCACAGAATATGCTGGCAAGAGATAGAACAGGTTGGTTGTCGGTCTAACAATCGAAACCACTTACTGCAAATTATGGGCGAGGAAGACAGCCTCCGTGAATGCTTAGAATTTAGAACATCCAGGAATCCTACTCTTAATAGATATGTGTACCTAGTTAGAATAGTTGGCTGGACAGAGGAAAATTCTCAAGGGTACGGACAAATTGAATCAGGTGCAGATACTTTCCGAAGTTCCCTTTCATAACAATAACGATAAGAGGGTTCGGTTCAAAACTTAGGCTGGATATCAATTTCACAGAGCGGGACATTCTCATCGAGTCGATAAAAGGCATTGACTTTTGCGGACTACGTTTATCTTTTCTTTATTACCACCGGTTTTTTTATACCTACTTGCGTCTTTTAGATGGTTTGAATCCATACAATTTCACAAGTATTTCATATGCATTGTCAGCAACAAGGGTGTTTAACACCCTCCTTGCATTACACTAATACTTAAGTAGAACAAAACCACGAAACCCAGCCAGTTATTTGCTCTCGGGAGTTGAGATACTTCAGTATGAGTTTGTGTTCTCAAACTGATTCCGTGTCAGTTTCGAGTTTCATTACTTATTCTGCGGCATGCATATTGTGTCTCTCGACGCATTATTATATTGGAGGTACTTGGTTAAAACGCTGATTATTTAAGTCTCACATATGCTGATTCTAAATTATATTCTATGCACGTATATTCTATACAAAATATCTGAAGGACCATTTTGTCTTATTGTCCATCTACTTTTGGAATTAGTACCTCGTTGGACATACCAAAATACACCTCAATATACAGATAGAAGAGAGAAGTGTTACGCTAATTATCTATAGTACTACTGTGATTCCGAACACAATCTAGCTCGAATACAAATTCATGGATTTGTTAAAAATGTTACAGTAATATTAAAGGAGGCTTTGTTGGCTTTGTTTATTTAGGCTGAGTTTAAGACTCGAGGTTGTTAGATATAAAGTAAAATACCGTTACTACAAGTCTACGTTGTTTATGTGATTAAGAATGAATGGATTAAATGGGCTGGTTAGTAAAATCAGCCATTCATTTTAAAATAACATAATTCCCGAATTGTTTAACACATGGCAAAGTAATTACAGGGCTTTCGCGCAAGATTCTGATTCAGATGCGTACATTTTTCCTCAGCGCATCACTAACTTGGCTAGTGGCGGGTTCGATCCTACCCGCCACCAGCCAAGAGCCGTGACCACTCTAGTCCAATTGTAATCAAGTTTTGAAACCAAAATATTAAGACATTGATCAAGTATAGTCGATGCCACAAGTATTTATTTCAAGGAGAGATTTTAAATTATTTTATTTTCTCGTATTACCCGTCTGCCACACAAACCGATGCTCGATCTTGTGGTCCTCTAAGAAGGAAGAATGCTGAGAAAAAGTAATGATCCATTTTCTCTGTCACTTGTTGATATTTAATAAACTATCGCGTTATTGTTTCCAGTGTTAATAATAGACTTTGTTAAAAAAAACTAGAAGGTACACTGCTGGTAATCAGCCTTCCTCGTTCCATTGAAAATAACTTTTCTAGATAGCAAAAAATAGGTCCAGCTTGCCACCACAGAAGAAATACTCCCGTTAGGTACGTCGAAAGAATTTACGATTTGTTTTTTGTTCGAATTGCTGTTTGTCACGACACGACAACTGAGCAAAAGAAGAAGGAAATTCACATCCACTTCAGTTTAAAAATAATAATAATTATTGATGATTATATTCCCAAAGGACAAGTCAAAAAGCTGGATCAACTAAATGCAGCATTTATAAATCCTGTTAAGATCAGCGTTACATGCCAGAATAAGATGCCTGAAGTCATGCGACTGCCACAGAAACTCTTATTCGCACCACCAGAGAGTTCCTGGGACGTCGAGCCAAAAAAGAAGACGGAATATACAAATGATGGACAGAAGCATTGAGCCAGATGCGCACCGAGGTTGGAAAGGCGAGACGCGCTTTGCGCTACAAACAGACCATGAAGGACGGAATTGGCTTTCTTTCAAAGATTGCAGAATCTGGAAACGATGATCCTGGGGTTTAGCGTATAGTGAAGCCAGTGGCAGGATTCATTCACCTAACAAGACCTTCAACGGGATCCGACTAGTGGAAGGATACACAAGCACCACGAAGTAAACAATACATGGTTTGCTCAGCACCTTATGTCCCGATGATCAGCCGAGTAAAGACTCTGCATACCAAACCAAAGTGCGCGTGGCAGCTGCATTATGCCCTAGTGGACAAGACTGCGAGGTAACATGAAAGCTCTGGAGTGGTTAATCAAGCAGCTCCCAAACACTGCTCCTGGAATTGACGGCATCATGGCAATCATCATTAACATGGCATGGACAGCTACTGGCGCAGAAATACACTCTATGTACTGCAAGTATATTAAAGAAGTCTTCCCGGACATCGGGAAAGTCCCACCGGACAGTGGAAAACTAGTGGTCCAAAGGGAAACGGTAGCCTCCCTTAGATCCAAAAGAGACCTATTACTTTACTCCCCGTATTGGGAAAAGTTCTGGAACGAGTAATTATTGCTTGCGCTCCTTGTTTGATAAGTAATATCTCGCCAAATCAACATGGTTTTATTTTATCTTAAAAGCACACAAAGTTGCACGCAGAATAAATTAATTGTCTGACAGTGAAATCAGTCTACGCCACTGTATTGAAAAAAATACACATTAGGCAGGCTGGTGATCAAACGCTTGTTCATAGTAATAAAAAAAAGCAAAAGTATTTTACTTACGATTCTATCATTATTTATTTGCGTTGTTGTGTTTTCTTCTATGCGATTTAGCTAATCAAGCTATCAAGGCTCAAAAGTGCAAATCATATTATATGATGATCAAGGGATTGAGATAAATCCTAAACAAGATAATCATCAACAACTTATGTTCGAAGAATTAGAAACAGGATTAAAAGATATTACTTTTCTTAAATGGTGTTATGATAAATTAGACCGAGAACGATTGCTCGTCACGTAAACAGACAGCGATGACGACTTATCGCACGAAAATTTATTTTTTATGCCAACTTTAATAGCCACACTTACGTGGCTAGTACATCGGCTGCCACTTCGGTCCAATGTTTTGCTGTCAACATATGATTATGAAAACCAAATTCGAAAGATATTTATGTCACATTGACATAAAATCAAATAGGCTGAGACTAGGCAAATTCATTATCAAGCATACAGATATAATAGACGAAGAATTAAATGAGGCTCTTAGTAAACAAAACAACACAGACAGACAAGTAAAACATAAAAACAAAGAGACCCCAAATTCTAAAATAGAAATGAATGGAGAAATCTTCACTTATTTTTTTCAGAAACACTATCATATTTAGAAAACTGGAAGGGAAAAGGAAGTGCTCGAATGACTATGGCGAAACGACGAAAACAAAGCCAAAAGTCACATTCTGCTCTATTGCTAAATGGAACATGATTACGAAGTAGTGTGAAGGATACTTACATATCCAATACTTGTGCTTTTGATTCTTTGATCTCGCAAGTTATAGCAGTAGATTGTGCAGATGGGTTTGATTTTAGAAAAATCTTGGTCAATAATTCTAATGAGTACTGTAAAGGTCATTGGGCGAAATCTGACCCGCTTTTCGAAATATGTCCTACAAACATTAAATTATTTTTAAATTATTGAGTTTTAGTATACCCTTCATTGTATGTAGTTTTTAGAACAAAAAATCGCGGCAGATGTCTAAAAAACAACGTTAAGTGTTTCAAAATATTTACTGTTGTAATCAATAAAAATAGTTACAATAACAGAAAAGCACGGCTAGAAGCTGCATTAGCCGCCTCACTCGCTTATTGGAAAGATTTATTGTATTTTGTTACATACATACATACACTTCACGCCTGTTTCCCAGAGGGGTAGGCAGAGACTACAGATCTCCATTTGTCACGGTCCTGACATACCCCTTTCGCTTCATCTACATTCATACATCTTTTCATACATGACCTTCGGTTTCGAGTACTTTTCACGCCACCATTTTGTTAATGTGGAAGAAATACTAAACAGTTGTGTTTTGTGTAGCCGCTCTGTGTTGCGACGAAGGAAACATATTCTCACAGTACACTTTTCCAGTTGGTCGGATTCTTGACTTGTAACCGAAAGGTCGCGGGATCGAGTCCGGCTACTGGACGTGTACCAATGGGACTCTTTTTTAGAGTCTGTGTACGCAACGCAACGCTCGTACGGTGAAGGTCAACATCATGATGAAACCCGCACACCACAAGGTGTGTGAACCCTATAACGGCGATGGGCTCACCCCCTGTCACGTTAACCCTCGTCTGTCTCGTTAGTCGTTGGGTTAAGTACGCTTTGTAGCCTTTACTTCAATTGATGCCAGTGATGCCGCGTTCGATTTCCCACGGTTGACGTTCGACGACTTGATATTATTTACACTGGGCACCTATCACCTAAGGATCGCCAGATCATACGTCCATGAACACTTACGACCAAATGGCCTATATATTGTGGAACTTTATCGTCACCACGAATCGGTAAATAAAAGAACATTGATTCGCGGTAGAATTCAGTCGCGACAGGTCAGAAGTAAACAATATTACACTTACATATTGATGAACTCTACAAGTGAGGGCAGGGATAGTATAGAAGATTATTACTGTTGTATCCACGGATGCCGACCTATCGCACGCTGTGCACATATAGCCAGTATGGTCTACTTTTGTCAGGAACAAATAGATGCGCCAGCAAGGTTCTTGGACGAAACTACCGTGCCTGTTGACTTTGATCATGTTGAATAAATACGATATTGTAATTCTACACATTTGTTTTATTAAAAATAATTAGATTCCTACATCAGTATTAGGGAGATAGAATAAGTTTTAATTTTTATGGTAGAATAAGTTTTAATAATTTTAGGTGATCAATAAATGGATAGTTAAAGGCAGCAGACAAACGCAACGAGTTTAGTTGGTCCACCATGTGACGAAAAACCCTAAAAACCCGTTGCAAATAATCGAGAAATGTCGAATTATCCCTCCTTCTACTTATACATTAATTTTATTTTTTAGGCAGATTCCCGTACACTACATTAATGCGACATATATTTTCGTAAACTAGGGATGTTTATCTAAACATCCAAACCAATTTTGTTTCTGTAGGCCGTGGGTATGGTTTCCATACTAAGTTGCCCAGTGACCTTTGTTAAAAATATGATTAATACCAAAACTACCAGGATGGATTTGTACGAACACCGCGCAAGAATTCTTACACAGTACTTTAAAAAATCTTCTGACGGCAATACAGTATCGGTCAGTTGTCAATTGTCAGTTGTAAATGCAATATGTCTTACATTTTTGAGTATATATTGCTAGAAGTAATTTTCAGTGCTATTGTACAGGAATCTTGCACAAATGGAGAATGTTGTATTAATAACATTCGTAGAAATATTGCTTTTTTCCGTGGAACTTAAATATTCGGTCAAATATATCAATGCTTAACGAATCTGCTGAGTCCAGGCCATCGTCGTAACGATTGCAATCGTATACGTACATTTGTACGTTGGCATTCGAATTAAATCAAACAGACAAGATAATTCTTAAAGACATACCATTTGAATTGCATCTACACAGCAAAAAATATGAAGTCATTGGACTGATTGAGTTAGCACATTCAGGTCGCAACATTACTGATCTGAATAATATTGGGCTCATTGTTGTCGTAATCGGGCTGACATATTCTTGAAAAAGCGACTACGTACATACATTCGCGTCCGAAAATTGTTACAGTTTGAAAATTGCTACTTTACTCGGCTCCGGATCATTTGGGCGACAAATCCTTTTCTATATATTGCATATAAAAGGTTTGTGCTGTTACCGTTATATCCTATGTAACTACGCCATCCCACCTTGCCCTTTATAAATCTAGTGTGATCAAACGCCGAAACGTAGGCACTTGAAATTCAAGTTACGGCCCATACCAAATTGGTATGGGCCGTAGCTTAACGTAGAGGTGCTCTAAGAAAGGAATACTCAAAATTCCCACAGGAACGGGAATAAACGGGAAATTTCTTTTCTATGAAAAATGTAAACGGCTCAAGTTAGAAGCTTTAAATTAGGGGTGCATGTACCTTAGTACACTTAAAGCTTAATTGCAACAGGATATAGGAAGTTACCCCGGGAACGGGACTTAGCGGCAAAAAAAAAATTGTATGAAAAACATAAACCGTGTAAGATAGATGATTTAAAGTTGGCATGCAGATACCTTATTGAACGGAAAGCTTACTTCCTACGAGATATTGCAAAATTCTAACAGGAACGGAAGTTACCGGAAATGTTTATTAAAAAATCACTTTAATTTGATGTTTGAAATCTAGCATGCATATACCTAAGTAAATATAAAGTTCACTTACGACTGTATTTTGAGAAATTCATATGCGAACGGGAGTTGGCGGGATAAATATTGAATGAAAAATCTAAACCGTGTAAGTTAGATGCTTGAAATTTGACATGCATATACCTTAGTCATTGCAAAGTTAAGTCATGACTGGATTTTCTAATAATTCCATGGGAACGGGAATAGCGGGAAAACTTTTGTATAGAAACAATATATTATATAAAAGGAATTCGTATTAGTTACACTATTTACAAATCAAGAACAGATGAACCGATTAGGCTGAAAATTGGTGGCGAGGTAGCCTGAGACCAGGAGACGGACATAGTACACTTTCATCCCGATCCTGCGGGATGCGTCGCTATATAGAGGTGTTATAGTTTGTATGAAATACTGAAACTACGCGAATGAAATCGCGGGGCGTCCACTAGTATTAAATATTTTAGAAAACGTACACAAATTACTTTTTGGAATAAAGCGGTCTTTCTCGTTACTTCAATTAGATATAATTATTTTTACACTTCTGTGTGTAAATAATATTATTACAAGAGAGGCAGAAGATGCTTTGGTAATGGAGTCTTAGTGAGCTAATAATATTAACAACCCACAGCAGTGTTGTGATTTTATAAAATGGCCTTAAAAATAAATACTGCTTTGATTAGTAAGATATCTATGACTTTCTTAATATTATTTTACGTACAATATTCATCAACGTGAAACCTACTACAATTTACTGAGTTTTATCCCGCTCTATCAATATATCTAACCACGAGGGTCACTTCTTAAATTTTTTCAGTAAATATCTAATCAAAGTAATAAGAAAAAATAAGAAAAGTAAAACAAGTGGTGCGTATCCTAAAAGAAATAGAAGAAGGTGGAGGGCAGGGTAGAGGGCGGGATGTTACAACTGGCTGCAGGCTCAGTTCAGTCGTGAGCGAGCCCTGGTCGAAGGCAGCGCCGCGCCGCCGTTTCCGCCCGCCCTACAGAGCTTGACGCTCACGCTTTTGCATAGAAAAACTTTTCTCCACTGAACAACGTCAATTAAAATAAATATTTATGAATTAAACTATGACTTAAAATACTAAGTAATTTTTATCACTTATCAACATGGCGCGAAAATTTAGTTATAAACTTTTGAAACTTTTGTTTATGCTCGTAATGTACATGCTCTCTAGTGGTGTGGTTAAAGCACGAGACACGCGTAGTAACAACGATAAGATTGGTATTGGTAAGTAGTTTAAGATTTTTTTCTGGGTTTACGGAATATTTATTTTATGTATAAAATTCAACTAGTGGAGGACCTTGGATTTCGCCAGCGTACTTTCGGTTTATCCATCAAACAATAACTCTCTGTGTATCGCCTAATAAAAATTTTGAGGAACTCGTTTTTAGAGAAACTCTACACTCGAGGGACCTATGTACTTAATTTTAAATATCTGGCTTAAGCGCTTTGAGCTAAGCGATGATGCGTAGTGAGTGGTATTTCCCATTTTAGACTTTCGCCACTTATTGTAGTATAATATACGCGATTGTTAAGCTTATTTAAAATAAAATACAGTCACTGGATACGATATAAATAGGCGTGAAATGTTTCGCTATTGTAATGGCAATATTGCCGGCTCCAGCAGCTGCCACACTAGGTCAGTTTAGCCCATGCGGTGCATATTGTGCTCAGCATAATTTTAGCTTCTTATTTGAACGAATAATAACATATTACACATACATAGGTCAAACACAGGTAAATACTTGAGATGGCAGATTTAACACTGAACTGTGTCGACTACAGGAAGACGCCCCAGTATCACTTACCCTAGCCCTATTGTAACCCATACAGAATTTTTTGGTTTACTAATGTGGTCAATTAAATGAAAAATAAAATTACATTTGAGCCTTTTTCTGAGTAAATTTTAATTGAATCACAATTATTATCTGAAGAAAGTATGTTATTTTTATTTTTTATGTGCCTAATTATTAAATTAGATTTTTTGTGACGTACGTTATGTGGAAGTGGAAAATAGGTTTGTTTTTATGTTTGATATGATATGAATAATTATAATCGTACATCAGAATTCGATTAATAGTTTGACGACTCCTACTTTTATTATATTTGCTTTTTAATATATATATTATACGTGTTGTATTGTTTTATGATAAATATACTTGCTTCCATTTCAAGTGAAATAAGTAAGTATTGGATAAAATTTTTGGTGCGCGGTACACGCGGTGCGGTAACAAAAACCGAAAATAATTAGTATAGAATCATGGCAAACTAATGCACACATGGCAAACTCCTGGTGCACGTTGATATGGCAGGTAATTTACAAATGAATTCGCTAAGCATATCTACTTCATTTTATTGTTCAACTATATCTTGGTACAAAGCGGGACCTTTCTTTTTGTTTTTACATTTTTATTGAATATTAGGTTTCCTTTATTACACTCATACATATACGTCATGCCCGTTCCGTGCCGTTATTACACTGACCGTAATAATAAATATGTTTTTCCTTTAATCGTATTACCCAATTCCATGATGAACTAGTAGGAATAGTAAAAAAATGTTTTGTCACTTGTACGATTACTATGATTAGCCAAAGTAAAGGATGATTTATTAACTGTTTGAACCACTATCATTAAATTACATTGTACAGTTTTAAACTCACTGTTCGCTCACTAAATCTTATGGCGGGTGTCTGGACAGAATGCAGTCCAAGAGCGTAGGCACCTGTAGGAAGACAATGTGTTCAAATGACAATAAGCAAAAAGATAGCCTGTACATTACTTTGTAGGAACACTTTTTGATATCTTATCCTGTTTGAAATTTATTAAAATTAGCTTTTGCAGTTTTTCGTTTGTATTCATAGTTTTCAATGAATATATAAATACTGAAATTAACTTCCAATACTATCCCAAGCCTAGTAGTATACAATAGTTTCACGGAGCGGCGGGCGTTTTGTACACACCCCGTTCGGTCCAAGTCGCCCCGCCTGTCCTCGGCCGTTGTCTTTAGGTTTCTCGAAGGGGACCTGCAGCTAGCGGCTTATAACAATCGTGCGTTGGCAATATGATTGTTCCATGTTACAATTACTGTAGCTTTGCCAGATAACGATCTCGAAGCGCGTGTCAAAGCATCTTTCGATTTGTGGTCGTCACCAATGCAGGAAAATGAAAAAAAGTCCATATTCATACAAAATGAACGGAAGATGACAATATATAGTATGAAGACGATTTTTTTTTTAAATTTCCTCGCATTGTAGCCATAGTAAAAGTTGTTCATATTGACGAGGCCAACAACTTTCCAAAGACCATTGCTCGAGGTTCTTATTTGTAGACTTTTTTCAACTGTTTGTGTCAACTTTCATAGTGCGAACCGTCAAGATGTGGAACGACTTTCACATTGAACGTATGTCCATAGTATTAAAAAAGAAAACAAAATTATAGCTCTATTTTGGCAAACTATTGGATTTAGTTTTGAGTTACAAAATTGTGAATTGCGTTTTGAGAACATCAACTGAACCAAGCTTGATCATACTTTGTTCGATACCGAAGGTTTATTGTACTCCACGGAAGGGGCACACACACGTGGATTTTCAAGGAATTGCAATTATTATTGTCCCAACAGCTACTAGCGTTCTTTGGCGTGCTTAAGCCGTTAGGTACGGATTTGTACTTTCATGTGGCAGGGTGTGGCCGAGAACTAGGGAAAATATTAATAAAATAAGAGAACTATCTAAATTTAAAAAAAAACCAGGCTCTATAGGTCATCAGTAATTGAAGCAGTATGGTCTCACCTAAATAAATTGAAAACTTTACTTTTTTATTTTTTCTACCAAACTAAACTGTGTAGTAGTAGCAACTGTTACCCCTTACCACGATCGACGTTCGTAGAGTGTAGAGACCGCTCACTCCAACAATAGTAAGCTTTTCCAGTGATTTAGACATGTGTAGCACTGGATATCTTATTGTTAAACTGTAGGCTGCTAGGTTCAGAAAAGTACTTTCCAAATAACACAATAGGATCAGGATCCGGATGTGCGAGTTGCTGGTGCAGAGAGTGGAACGAGAACTTTTGAAGCTTCCACGAGACAATGCGTTTGTATTCAATCCTAAACAGAGTCCAACAGTTTACTCTTTGATGTCTGTTTCGTGCCCCGTAGCTCGTGTTCACAAATCTTATAAAATCCGACGTCGACTATAGAGCTCAGCACAAGCACATCTGTTATAACCTATACGACATATTCTTACTTATTAAAAAAGACCCGAAATAGCGATCCGGTGTTCATTCATGTTTTGTCTCATTCAAAAGTTTGAAATGTCAGCGCTTTGAATACTTTATGACAGTTTTTCAGAAAATTATTCATACAATGCAAATCATCGTCAGCCTATGTTTGTCCACTACTGTATACCTGCACACTTCTTTTCATACATGACCTCCGGTTTCAAGTACTTTTCACGCCACCTTCCGCCAGTACATCACCAATCTGGTCGATGTATGTCCTTCTGGGGCGAACTCTACTCACCCGGCAAGAACCATATAAATCTCGTTCGTTAATCGATTTTCATCCATTCTCTCCATATGAACAAACCATCGAAGCTTTGAGATCTTTCTCTTTTCAATATTGGTCACTTCATCTTCTTTCAAACATCAGAATATACATACGTACGTAGGCAGAGATTACGAACCTCCATGATCCTGGAAAATCTCTTACGCCTCTTCATCATCCATACATCCCTTTTTCTTTCGGTTTCGGATAAACAGTACGCCAACCAACTGAAGGACATCAAGAATTACGATCACGGAATGTCTTTCTAGGACGGCTCCTACCCACACGGCCTTCTACCACATATGTTATACTTCATCATCATCGTCAACCCATATTTGTACACTGCTGGACATCATAGGCCTCTCCACTTGCATTCCACTATCATCTGTTTTCGGGCATCAAGCTTCTGCCAGCCATCTTGCACATGTCATCAGTCTACCTTGCTTGAGGGCGTTTTAAACTCCATTTGCCGAGACGCGGTCTCCACTCGAGAACTCGTTTGCCCCAACTGTCATCGGTTCTACGGCTAATATGGCCGGCCCACTGCCACTTCAGCTTGCTGAACCGATGAGCTATGTCGATGACTTCGGTTCTCTGTCGGATCGGGACGTTATCCTAATTTATTCGTATTTTTGCTGATCCTGAACCACTGTGGCATGCCATATTATCAACCTTTGTCACACATTAGAATATCATAGTGGCGGGTGGAAGACTAGGATGCAATGGTTTATCAATATTATCCAGATAGTTCTTTTATTTTTGCTTAGATATGCATAGGTTACTTAGATACTATAAGCAACGCCTTGTCTCATCGGTTTTACCGGTTAATCCACTTTTAGTCCGGTCTATGTCAATCTTTGTTTGATACCAAGGGAGAGTGCCCCTTTGCCTTTATTCTTAAATTAGCTCAAAGGTATTTATTTTTGGCCTGTTTGCATTTATGATGATCATTATAATTATGGTCTAGTCAGTACAAATCGAACTTACCTAATGTTATTAAAAATGATTTACTATTACTTCTATTGAGTAATCACATACGAAAGTAAAGTGCATTCTGCATTACATTAATTTGTGGAACTTTTTGTATTACCAAACTTAAAGCTAAACTACTACTACTACTAAACTTAAAGTTGACTGCATCTACCCTAGAGTTGCATGGTAACCACGTTATTGACTGCGTGGAATCTGGAGTCAAAACATTCCATTCTGAATGGTCAAACATATTTAAAAACCTGGACAAACAATTTGATAGTTATTCCGGCTCCGCCTTCTCAGATAGGTGTTCTAAAATACAACGCATGCCTGCAATATCAGTGAAATCGTCGCAGTAAAAGTCATAACTTCAGGTTAATCTTCAATGAAAAGGTCTGACATAATAAAAAACAATGCACTTACACCTGCAAAAATAGTTGCAGCCATGGTTTTTCGCTTTAGACAATTCACTAGGGACTTTCACGAAATTATGGCCACATTATGCGGGATCACCACTGTCCCGGTTCAGGAAATTCAATTAGCTGAAGATGGATAGGTACGTTATCTAGGCAATATGTTCTGCATAAGGAAGATACCCTAATGGAGTGACTTATAAGTGACGGCGCACAGCCAACCGGCACGCAACGCACCTGCTCTTTTTATTTTTATGGTTCCCTAGACTATAACGCGGGACATTTTCATAACACTTAATGTCATTCACACGAAGCAGAACATTATTATGACTTTATTTATGATATTATTTTCTCAAAATTCATTCATTCATCTTCTCTTATCTATACTTATAATAAATCTGTAGAGAGGTCAATTCTGTGCATGCAATATATTTTCAAAATAATCTATCTATCTATCAGGGGGTGATTAGTGATCGATACTGATGCCAAAAATGCAATCAGTAAAATGTTTGTCTGTCTGTATGTTCCTTATAGAAACAAAAACTACTCGACGGTTTTTAATGGAACTTGGTACAAATTCTATCTATTATATATATATACTCATACTCTTGATATATATTTTGGATATAAAACTGACTTGCAGATATATCAACGCACAGCCCAAATGGCTAAACTTAGGCACTTGAAATTTGAACGAACGTAGCTTAGGTACCGTAGGGGTGCACTAAGAAAGGAATTCCAGAAATTCCCACGGGAAAATCTAAACAGCTCACGTTACACGCTTGAAATATAAACTACGCAAATGAAATCGCGGGGCGTCCACTAGTCTATCTTATAAATAAACTAGCGGACCCTTATGTTTTAATCTGAAACACGTTTTATTAAGCAGACATCCAAGAATCCAAGAAATATGAAGCATTAGTAGGATTCGATGCTCTCAATAATACTCTGAGCTGTATACATATACAGCTGAGAGTATATACATATATACGCAGAAATTAAAACTTTGGTGTGCGTCAGGATGGCTGGACCATGTTGCATTTTTCAGTGATTTCTTACACGAAAAGTTAGTACCAACATGGTACTAGTTGGTACCTATCGTAGAATAGTTGGTACCTACGTAAAAAGAGAATAAATAGCATTTACAAGTGGCCCGCCATTCTGACGTCAGGATGGCTGGATCATGGTGGAGTTAGCCTAGTTACGGTAACTTTGGGGGGGGGGAAATAGGTGTGAATCAGTTAGCCTATAGTTGGTACCTTCGCAAAATATCAATTTTATCCCTCTAGCCCCATTAACACTAAAGTTATAGCCATTTTAATAAAAAAATATCCTTCAATCATTTTTATTTAAATATTCAGGTCTTACAATTCTTTTCACAGGATCTTACCATTTAAATAATTATAGCCTATATGTTATTGTACATTATAAGCTACAATGCTGCCAAGTTTCATCAAAATCCGTCCAGTACTTTCTGCGTGAAAGAAGGACAAACATCCATCCATCCATCCAAACTTTCGCATTTATAATATTAGTAGGAAGTAGGATAGGAGTTGGTGAAGCGGACTAATTTAAGGCTAGCGGACTGTAAATGAAATGCACTATGAGTCTAATATTAGTTATATTATTTTGGGTACAAATTAGGAGAAAGACGAGTTGGAAGCGAGACGGGCCGACGAAGTAAACCTCCTTTGGTAGCCACCACTCTTACAACCCCGTTTTTTTTCGTCAGAAATAATTACCACGTCACCGGTCTTTAAATTCGGCACGTTGCTGCCAAGCTGTCTAGGCTGCATTTCAGGAAGGACTTCCATCACCCACCGTCTCCAAAAATGATCGCTCAGTCTTAGGGCCTTCCGCCAATCGGATCTTCCTACCAGCTCAGCATCGTGCGTCATCAAGTGTTACGTGGGTGGTACTAGGTTTTTGTGGGTTGTGATAAATATGTAAACTTCGAGAATATACATACATGGTAGAGTAAGAATTTTGTACAGAATAAATTAGTATTGTTTGCAACTGGTCATTTGGTCCACATTGGCTAATATTCTAATGCATCATTTTTGGAGGATAAATAGTTTATTAAAGTCTGTAGTATTGCCCCAGAGAACTATGCCATACTGTAGTCTTGAGTGAGCGTAAGCACAGTGAGGCTTTTATATCTGTGGATTTTTTAATTCTAGGAATGCATAGTAAGAAACTTGCTAGTTTAGATGCTACAGTATTTATGTGACTTTTCCAGTTCAAGTTTGAATCTATGTTGATGCCTAATAAAGGGAATGTGTCTACGGTTTTAATGTGTATATTGTTGTAGTGGTAGTTGATTGGTAGGGGTGTTTTTTGATAGGGCCTGAATTGCATTAGTTTGGTTTTCTTGAAGTTTATTTCTAGATTATGGTCTAATATTATTTAATAAGGAAAGATTATTTAATGATTTATCGAGAGATGGGTTGAGCTCAGATGAGTTGTTGCAGGGAATTATTATTGATGTGTCGTCGGCGAATAGTGAACATGGGGTATCGATTATATTAGGGAGATCGTTTATATATATAAAAAACATGATACAGCTAAGGCCCTGAGGGATGGATCTAAATAAAGAGGCTGTTTCGGACTTAACCATAGATATTTTGCCGGTTTTTTATTATGTTCTTCTAGCTCTACATATTGACATCTATCTCGTAAAAATGATTCGAACCAGGCCAATGGAATTCCTCTTACACCTATCCCTAATAGTTTGGATAAAATAATATCGTATAGGACTCTGTCGTAGGCCTTGCTCATGTCAACTAGTATGCCAACCGCATAGTATCTTTTATTTATAATAACATTTCCTGTATTTGAATACGGCTAATGTTGTCGAGTGTTTTTTTCTAAATCCATTTTAGCTTTGGTGGAATAATTTGTTATTTTCGCAGTAGGTGTATAAGCGTTCGTTCATTGCAATTTCAAAAACTTTAGAAAATGACGATAAATGAACTTTGGGACGATAGTTGTCAAGGATGGTCTTGTCATCTTTCTTATGCTGTGGTTTCGACACAGCTAGTTTTAAAGGTTCTGGAAAGATACCTTCACTAAACGATTGATTGATTAGGAATGTGAGGGGGCAAATTAATTCTTTAGCACATTTTGTATAACAGTGTTGGCACCTCATGTCTATTACTTAATTTGTTTTTTAGTTTGTTTATTATCGTTCATATTTCATCTGGGTCTACTGGGGTTAAGTAAAACGAATTCTTCGGTGTTGACGTAACGGTCCTGCCTACAGGTGGTTGTCCAGAATTAGCTCCAATTGAAATAAAATAGTTATTAAAAGCGTTGGCTATCAAAAAGGGATAATTAATTATCGTGTTATTTATCTTTATTTTAAAGTTGTTTATATTTTTTGTTGTTTGTTTGTTGGTTCGTTCTTTTAAATTTTTTTTTTCGAGTAGTAATGTAGAGTGAATTTCTTTTTTACACTACACTTCCTAAATCTCTTAGGTCTTGGCCTAAACACGGGAGCCCTTTAAGACTGGTAACCTCTTTGTGTATAATGAATGGTCGTGCATAATTATTCTCGGGGGCACGAAAGATTTCGTCGGAGTTTCCTGTTGCGAGGAGCATTGATGCTGCGGCCTCGCGAACGGTTACACGAAGTACGTTTTAAAGGCGAGCGATGTTCTCAAAGGGAGAGAAATATCCTTTAGTGTGATCGTAGATACGCTTGAAGTGTAACCATTGCAATGGGTCCCCCGAAAATGCCGACAGCTCTACGATCTTAGGTTTCCCAGAGGAACGTGCAATTGCCTTGGCTGCAGCTGCTGTATCTGCGATTGCCTGAAACATAGATTCTGGTATAACGTTGGGAGCATAGAAGTCGCTATCCATGACTACACGGGGCAACAGCGATCGGAGAAGTAGGATCCGCGTGCACTAAGAGTGGATCAGTGCCCTCATGACTATTCCGAAGGGTTGCTGAGGAGCGCGACAACTGTGTCGGCGGCGACAACAACAGGGCCACTGTTCGGGTTTCGGTTTTGCACAGATGATTGTTGCGGTCTGGATGACATGATTTTACTTTTGCTTCTAGAGATCACGAGTGATGAATTGTGAAACACATTTATGAGAAATTAGACAGGTGAATACAAATGGTAACTAAATGTAGATAGAAATCACATAAATGATAAACTATGATGCGGAGATATACAACTTTAAATGAAAACACAAATGGGCATGGAAACTAAAACTACGGGAGAAGGACCAAATAATGAAGCGGACCAATTTAAGGCTAGCGGACTGAACAGGAAATTAACTATGAGTGTAATATTAGTTTTATTACTGTGGGTACAACTTAGGAGAAAGACGAGCTGGTAACGAGACAATATTAGACACAATAACAGTGAGAGTAAAAAATTCAAGTATAAACAAAACAAACAATTAATTTCAAATATTAAATTAAAAGTAAAAAAAAATATGTGATAACACAAAAAAATATTATTATTTTACGTTAGCATTTCAAGAATCATACAAGGGAAGTAAATATGTATGTTGACGTTAAATTATGGGGAATTCAATAACATTTAAATGTATATGTCAGATATCCTAGTATCTAAGCAGATTTTTATCATTGCACCGATCATTAAAAATATTATCATTTACAAGTGACAGTCTCATTTTTTAATTCTTGACAAATATTTTTTTTCCGTAGACAACAAATAGTTATAAATATTTCCTATATTTGTATGTTTATTTATTTTGATACTACTCTAATTTCAGTCGAAATTCCCTTGGGAATCCAAAGAGGTATTAATTAGTTTTATGCAAGTATTACAGTTCAGCAATATCAAATTAACGTGTGAGTTCATCCGACCAAAGCGAAATTAGGGACATTCTTCTTTAAAACAAAAATACTTACCAACCTCACAATTTTTCACGAAATGTCGTTGGCGCTGGCCGCTGCGTGCGAACACTCCGAGCCTCGTCCATCTGTATTATTTATGAGCTACTTGTTTGCGTTTCGCCGACTGTTTGGTTCAGAGCCGCCTGTCAGATTTAGAGAGAAATTCTAGTTTTATTTATTTTTTACATTTTCGTTTCGGCTCAGATTTAATAATCCTTTCGGTCATCAAATTTTGCAGTAACGGGCACATTTGCAGGAAAAGGCTTAGGTCTACTTGGTTAATGCTACACAATATCGTGACTTCACTGCAATACCTTTTTGATTTTTCGAATTTCAATGAATAAATAAAAATCAGTAAACAATTTGCTATGCTTTAAAGTGGACTACGTGTTTCTATAAACAGATATTACTTTATTTTCTAAACAGTCATATTTTTAAGGCGTTGTTCTTTAAGAAACTTTTCGATTAGTCCAGTGGTCGGTTCAAATAATTAAAGAGTTCATACATGAAGTATCTTCCTATTACTTTATGAAATTGCTATTTTGATTAATAGTCGATGTTATTATCTACATATCGATAGTAAGTACAGATTGAGAAAACTTGGTTCATCTTTACAAGTATTATTTTTTATAATGCAAAAGGACGTTAATTTATCTCAGATAGATTAGACTTGACTTATGCCGTTCTGGTGCTATTTTGTCAGCGACAAATCTATTGTTTTTTACAATATTTATATAACTCAACACCAAACTGACAACAGAATCAACACGATTTTGTCTAGATTTTTCCAAATCACAATGTTTAAAGTTTGAATAAGTTCACGTCTGGCCATAGCATGCAATAACTTCGATGAAGCAGTTGTTTACGTTACGTACAGCGTCGACCAAAGCTTCGGCTACATTCAATAAATCTAGGCAAGGTTTGGTGAGACACGTTTATAATACACGAAATCTCTGGGCTTCCGTTAGAACGTGGCCCGTATGCCATTATCGTGATTTAGAACGTGGCTGTATTCAGGATGGTGAGCCAATAAATTAGATCTCAATCAGTCCGAGACCGCCATTTGTTAGTTGTACTTAACGCGTGAGCAAAGAGACGGCGGCGGTAGGTGAATAGTTCCGATCGCCAGCATCCCTAATATCATAAACTATTCAAGGCATTATGTAACCAAGACGAAGAAAAAATGGAGGGGCGTGGAATCGGCAAAAAATATTTGGTTTCAAAGTATAAAATCTGTTTTTGCGAGTGGAGTACAGGGTACAATCGTGTGTATTAGAACAGAGTTTTACCCACCAACCTCATAACGCTACTCTAACCTCTATCTATAACGTAAAGATACGAGTATATTATAATGTTACCAATGTCCACAATGGAATGACAGTCGTGATTCTGCTATTGTCAAAAGTCTACTAGCGCGGCGAGAGAAATGCTTGTTATATTTCAAGTAGCCAGTTGTGGTTGGTGGAGACCACAGTAAACAAACTTTTTTGTTGAGTCATCTCGAATGAGTTGTAAGTTTTGACTTGTGGGAGACAGCGTCGTAGATTAGAATGCGGTGCCTTTCATCCTTCATGCATGAAGTGGTAATTTATAGGGTAATCTTTTACGTTGTGCTGCCAAATTTACTTAAATACAATAGATTTTCTCCGTATGAATTACTTAATTCTCCTCTTAATAATATCGGGCTTTCCTACCCAAGAATATCAACACGTGTAACAACATAACAAGTACGCTTCTTTAATCGTTCATGCTGAATGCGTTAAGATGTTTCAAAATATCGTTGATAATGTAGAATACTATTAAGTTAGTAATAACTTAGTTCTGAAAATGCAATAGTTATGATCTGTTACTTTCTAGAATTACTAATTACCAGGTCTATTAAATATATATACATTTTGTGTTCGGTTAGGTTAGATTGGTATAAAACCATGGGTTCAATGTGTGCAATTTGAACAATTATTTTTACTTTCAAACTGTCTCGTCAGAATATTATATGTTTTGATATAAAGAGGTGTTCAAAATATGTATATGCAACCACACTCCATGCAATTTACTGTGTGAAATCTAAAATAATTAAATACTCAAAACTAGTTGAAAATAATTGCTCCTATGGGCAGACAATAGTTCGAATTCCAATTAACCACGTATGCCTATTTTGCGACTCCAGTAGGTATATAACGAGTAATTAGGATTAGGGAGGAAGCATTTCTATGCGTCGGAATTCAGCATCAATTGGGCAAGTGTACCCGCTAGATATAGGTACACGAACAATATGCTTGTAACCCAATCACAGAGCGACGCGCTCAAAGGATTACAAGCGTGTTGATTTCAAATTCCCACAAAATACTGATGACATAAACTCAGCCCTGCGCTGTAAATAACTCATTAACTGTGTCCGTACTCTTGGTGGCGATAATGCGGCTGCGGCGTCGTTCTGTATATCAACATTTCCGCAATTAAGAGCTGTAGTAATATGTAGTATTACATATTTTTCTTCAGAAGTGAATGAAATCTTGCAATAGGAATTTTACGGGCATTGTAGGGACGCGGGAAACCGGATCCCCGCTTGAATGATTGCATCTCGCAAGCGACATGAAATGTGCATCTTTTCAGAGGAGCCTTCAGACCCCATTCTGTTTGAGAGCGGCAACTTCGGAGCATTGTCGGAGAATGCCATTGTAAATGAATACTGCCGGCCTGTGGAAGTGAAAACATGCTGACAGTTTTATGAGTCTCCAATGTATCCTATTCCACAAGTGAATACGGCATAAATAATTTTAACTCAATTTTGTTCACCGGGTATATAAGCGCGAATATAATCAAACACAGGCTCGAGATGATTACCTTTGTTATATATATAAATAAATAATTTTGTTTCGAGTGATTCGCGAATACCTACTTTATTCGCATCGTGTCTAATGATTTCATATGCAACGTATTACGTACGTAACGCATGCAAGCTTTTATTTCTGTGGCGGTTAGTATGTACATATCGTTGTGTGCCACTTTTGGTATGGACAATTGCGAAGAAAAGTAATGTCGATCCAGTGAAACAATTTCAGTACCTACAACTTTTAAGTAAATTTTATTTTTCTATACGAATGTCTAAAAGAATTTTTTATTTAATAAAAATTATTCCGTTGTCTAGAATGGGCGCACTGGAATTTTGTACTTAGGCATACGCCGTTGTACATTTTGTCCCGGATTGCGGCGCAAAGCTATTGCAAACACACACGGCAAGATCTATTGTACTACTGTCCCATCAATATTCCCCTAAAGCATCAGATTGCAAACTCAGAGATCACACTAAAAACCGCTCTAGTATATAATATGTTATTCCCCATTTCTTCATTTGGGAAGGCACAGGACATATAATTTATTCGATCGGGACAGTTCCCGTCTGATCGAATAAATTATATGAATAGAAAGGTCCAACGAACAGTTGCTCTACTTTTATTGCCTGAATCTATAGGATAAATCAAGTCTCTCTAGCAATATTGGTAAATGAAATGAAAGAATACCATGAGCTTATAAATTGAAAACGGTAGGATAACTTCAATTTAAATAACTTTAGATTAGGAAAGTATCGGTAGTGTTATTTTTCGACGATTCAATTTCCGGGATTTGAAATATGGAAGTGTAATTTCAGTAATCATGTGAATAATATTTAACTAATTTAAATGGGTACTTCCCAAGTAACCACTACATTCTTTAGTATTTAGAACACGTTTAGGTACGTTTACTTAACGTTAGTTTATAAAGCAAGATCTGCGATTTTTTTACGTATGTTCGATCTTCGTATCCTTTGTACGCGCTTTTTTACAGCACAATTAACAAGCGTTTGACCATCATCCTGCTTGATGTTAAGTACACACACGTTCATAAGGTACCTCATTCGCCCGCGACTTGAAGACCTTCAGACTGTACTGCGCAGGAAACACAGACTGCGGCAAGTAATTCCACATCCTGGCGGTTCGCACTATGAAAGTAGACGCAAATCGTTTGGTTCTCGTAAATGGTAAATCCACCTGGTATGGATGATATTTTGTCGTTCTCCTAGTTGTCCTATTGTAAAAACGCGATGGGGGTATTAGATTATGCAACTCCGTAGCATACTCTCCGAAATACACCCGATAGAAGATAGATAGGCTCGCAACCTTGCGGCGATGCTCCAGGCTTTGTAGCCGAGCATCAAACAGCCTGTCGTCATCTATGAGCCTTCTAGCACGCCTCTCTATTGCCTCCAGAGCCTGAAGCTGGTATTTTTCTGATCCATCTCAAAGATGAGAGCAGTATTCCCATACACGATCGAACTTGTGCTTGATAGAATGTGAACAACTGTTCCGGTGTGAAATACCGTCGCACCTTCGGGAGGATGCCCAGATCCTTGGCTGCGCGTTGGGCCGTAGCCTCAATGTAGGAGTCAAAGACGCTCCATATTCAACTTCCTATGATATTTATTTTACTTTTGAAACCCGTTGTAAATTAAGTAGTTTTTTTATATGTTAGTGCAACGTTTGTTTCGTATTAACCGTTCGAGTGTAAAAGACAAACTTACTAATTACTTGATTTGGTGATTCCGTTCTGATTAACTTATTGAAATTCGTGCTTCAGTGCTGATTAAGTACTTTAGTGATTAATGTTAATCCAGATCAGATGATTACGTTGTTAATCTGATGTTATTAGTTCGGAACAAAATGAATAAAACTATATTAATTAATAAGGTTTAAGATTAATTTATAGGACTTGACTGCAATAGCAATTATCCACCTATATGGCCTATCCAATAATGATTACGTAGGAACCGTTTCGGTTCGATTTCCAGCAAGGCATGACAAATTGGAATGTGGCCGGTTCTAATTTGTCTTCGAGTGTGAATTCCCTTGACGCGCTTATAATGGACACGCCACTACGCCGGTTGGCCGATACTTGAACAAAGACCCTTGTCCTGGGACCTTCAATATTTGCCAATTTTGACCATAACACTTATCTATAACGAAAAAATACGCTGTAAATAAAAATTGGTATTTTAATTTCCAACGTAATTTTACTACAATTTTTATTAGTGTGTCTCAATACTAATTACTTGGTACTATTGAAAATAAACTACCTATTTACGTAGAAAGACAATAACTGAAATGCAAATATACTACGTGAGCTGATTATCACTTTGAGAGTAGTTTCTGGCAAAGATTAATAGTTCGCATTTTAACATGAAAATGTATGTACCGTTGTTGTTTTGTTGGCTAGCTAGCTAGAAAGATATTATTGTAAATTTAGAAGATAGTGCGGAATCGTTTGTACTAAGCTAAAATCAACCCACTATGCACGATGCAGATATTTTTCAGCTAACGTGAAGAAGTTTCTAGCGGATTATGTTTCTCTCGGAGACGGAAAAGGATATAAAAATTCTTCTTTGCAGTCGTTCGCATTCAGAAAATGTATCGTGCCTTTGCAATGACTTTGTGTTGTAAAGAAAATTTTAGCTCGCCAGTAAGTCCAAATGCAATGAAGTTAAATTTTGACATCCGGGTAAGGGAGAAAGCTTTGATGTTTTTCGTATTTGCAGCTTTTTACAACGTGCAATAATTGCTAACTAAGTCGCGGGGACTTTCTCTGTGCGTAGTGTATTTGGGTAGCACTTTTAATTATTAGCATTTTTTTGTTTTACAAATAAAACACAAAACGTTTAAATACTAATGAGCTGCCGTTTCACATTTTATCACGATTCCGTATATATTGCATCATTTTGTATGGTGTGTATATTTCCATACAATCATTCATTCCCTAAACCTTATTGTAGGAATCCTTGTAGTTATGTGTTCCGTCCAAAAGTCTCTGCAGCGTTGCCAAGCGATAGTGCGTTGATAGGCGATACATCCAAATGATATAAAATGCCTGTAGGAGGGTGCCATCATGTCGGTTCCATTTACACAATCAGGAAACAAGTTCCAAGTTGTATTGCATCGAGGAGGGAGACACGAGCGCATCATTTTTTCAAAATTGTTCACAAATTCAATGAGGGATATTATTATGTTTCAGACCCTAAATTGGAAAGGACGTGACATCAACACAATGGCGAACATATCTCTCATTCGCCATTTGTAAATGACATCGTCATCATGATGATGAACAGAATATTGAGTGGCCCAAGCTAATTCCTCTCTACAGAAATTGGACGTAGTTACACAGAAAGGACTTCGGAGATATTGAGTTTTTAAATTGGATGCGATATTGACCCGCCATACATGTGGATTGAGTCAGGGTACCTAAAAAATAGGTTGTAGTGAACTGTTTTATGTAAATGTTTTTTTATATGATGGATTTAACTTAACTTTGCACTTTGGTATAGCTATCATTATCGTTATCAATTTCGGCCATAGTGTGGATTGAGTCCTTTCTGTGTAACTGCGTCCAATTGTCCTAAAATACCTTGGGCAGACATATCAGTTGGGTAGGCCTTATGACCCTCATAAAACCCCATTCTCGAAGTTGACAATGAGGTACGTGGAGTATTAGCACCATCGGCCCCATAGTGTATGAAAACAAAAGTCTTGACATACGGAGCACAGAGGTGGGAGTGACGCGCGGCTGGCTCACAAGTTAAGTGAAATTGGATAGCGTGCTATGGAAAAGGCTACCAACGTTCGGCGTTTTTCTTAAGGCCAGTATCATATTTTAGATAATTGTATCGAGCTGTATGTAACGCGACTGATCCGGCCATCGCAATATTAATCAGAAAAATGTCGGAAGCCGCATGGAGTTCAGATAAAGTAACTTTAACAAAATTGCACTTTACCTACGCATAATAACACAACATTTTTTTTTACTTTATTTGTAGACGCTGTTATACAACTTTCACATATTTTGTAACACAGTGGGGTACCTAAAGCTAGTTTTTCATAAGTAGCGGTGCAAAATATTACTAAATCCTACTTCAATATTGTGTCTGTATGTTATTTCTATATCATAACATTCCCATGGGAGTTTAGTTCCCATACCAGATTCCCATTGGTACATTGTGGCTTACTTACCTACTGATGACTAGTATAGTCTGTTGTGTTGTAAATCAAAGCGTCTTAGTACTTGTTTCTCCTTGTATTTTAAATTCTTTGCACGAACAGACAATTTGTTTCTGATCCATTTCATCCGCACGGTTGGAGCGAAATGGACCTGGATTAATTTTACCTGGGGCTTCATTATATAAACAAGTACTAAGGGCATTCCATTTTACGATGTAATAACTTCTTGCATTTCGGAAGAATGTCGAGAAGCACAAAATGTATCGCCGGCTAATGAAGTCAGCGATCGAAATTCTACAATACTAAGTACAATTTAGTATTGTAGAATTTCGATCCAATTCCAAGTTCGAGGTAATAGTTATTCTGACGTATATTTTTAGCTAGTAACATTCAACTAAAATCTAACCTAAATATTAATTACACTTGTTACCTACACTTTCACTGTTTCTATGTTCACAATTAAATAATAACATTTACCTACATTAACATGATCAAATACAGGCTTATTAAGTAAAAATAGCACGCCCCGTGAAAATAATCCAATTTGGTCATACCCAGTATGCTTTTCTTGCCCTCAATTCTAATTGGAAAGCATATTTAATTTAGTAAACCGTGGAATGAAGGTTTCCGGAAGTTGAGAGGTCCAATGTTTGGCGCGGCCCGCCCTGGATGGCGCGATAAATCTCCCCGCCCTGTAACAATGTGTAACTGACTTGTCTCGCCGGCGAAACGTTCCACCTACTCTGGAAACCATTAAAGACACTCCACGACCATTGTCGGCGACTAAGTTGATTTAAGTACCTACGTACTTGATTTTACACACTTTTAAACTGATTCGAATCTTTTATTGTGTGTGTAAGAATATTGTAGATCTTCATTGTTTGCAGTAAGAACCAAAAGGGCATTTATTAATGTACTGTACGTGCCGTCTGGCACTGTGGATAGATTTCAATGCTCAAAGACGTACCGCTGTTGCACTTCATATTGAAACACAAGTTGCTATCTATTTATTGCTTTAGTTTAGGAAAAGTAGCTGAGGACAAAGACTGAATATTATTTTGGAATGAAACATGAACTGACTGCTTCATTAAGTTCATGAAACATTAATTATTTTTCTCGACAATGCTCCAATATTTTTACATATAATAATAATTATCTATATAAATAAAAATCAATCGCCGTTCGTTAGTCTGGCTAAAACTTGAGAACGCCTGAACCGATTTGGCTAATTTTGGTCTTGAATTATTCGTGCAAGTCCAGGGAAGGTTTAGAAGGTGTATTTCATCCAATAAACGAGGTACAAAGGCTACTTCCTATGGCAAAACAAAAGTTTGCCGGGACAGCTAGTATACAATAAATAAAATATTTATTAGAATTTTCACTTAACAATGACCTGCACTGTAGGTAGTCCTGAGTTGTGGGGTACTTGCTTCACATTGTAGTCTTTTGGTGGCGCAATCTCATAATATAATATAATAAAATATATGGGTTAATATAATAAAATGGGTTGGGAATAGGATTTAACATAAAAAACAGGAGAATATGGTACGAAGCGAAGGGGAACCCACGGGGCCGGTCAGTGAGTTAGGAACTGGCTGACTGGCTGGCAAGAGAGGGACCGCTGTCTCAGGCTCGACGTACAGAGCCCGCAGACAAGCGGTCGGGCTGCGTCCCGGTGCGGACGCGGCCGCAGTGAAAGCCGCAGCCGCTACCGCTATATGACGGCGTAAAGGGGCCGCAGGGGAAGAGGAGTGTCAGTATCGCCATGCGCTGCGCTCCCTATCCTCTGCGGCCGGTCGATGTAGAGGAGTTGTCGGACCCCAGGAGATCGGGGGTCCGATTTCAGTACACGGCACCGTTCTCGAAGTTGTTGAAAAATATGTATACCTTGGGCATACATTGCAGGTGGGTAGAATCAACTTCGAGGACGAGGTAAACAGAAGAATTCAGCTGGGTTGGGCAGCATTTGGGAAGTTACGTCGAGTCTTAGCCATCTTGCGTATGTCATCAGTCCACCTTGCCTGAGGGCGTCCTACACTCCGTATGCCGAGACGCGGTTTCCACTCGAGTACTCGATTGCCCCAGCATAGGCCTTTTCATAATCCACGAATGCTAGACACAGGGGCAGATTATATTCTTCAGTTTTCTCTATGATCTGCCGCACTGTGTGGATGTGGTCTATGGTGCCATAACTACTACGAAATCCAGCCAGCCTGCTCCGGAGGTTGAAATTCGTCGAGTCTTCGCGCAAGACGGTTTGTGATCATTCATGAAAACAGCTTGTAGACGTGGCTTATAAGAGAAATGGGTCGATAGTTCTTCAACAGGGTTTTATCTCCCTTTTTGAAGAACAGGACGACCACACTTCTACTCCACGCCTCTGGAGTTCTCCCTTCGAACAGGACAGGGTTAAAAAGCTTTTGGAGCTCCCTCAATATCGGTTTACCTCCAGTCTTCAACAGTTCTGTTGCAACGCCATCCTCTCCTGGAGCTTTTTCGTTTTTGAACCGAGAGAAACTATTCGTAAGGTAGCTTACGAACCAGTCGTACGATACTGCCCTAACTCCCAATTTATTTAATTTGCTTAGTAGAATTTCTGCAGAAACAATGTCGAAGGCTTTTGCCAGATCTAATAATATTCCTATACACTTGTTGTCATTATCTAGGTTACTAGAAATTTCATTAAACAAACAAAAGTGCTGAAATAGCATCATCTTTGTTTTTTCGAAAGCCAAATTGTGCGGAAGAATGCTGGTGTTTCGTTTCTAGGTATTGTAAGAGACGTTTGTTCAT
This sequence comes from Conopomorpha cramerella, assembly GCA_012932125.1. NCBI lineage: Eukaryota > Metazoa > Arthropoda > Insecta > Lepidoptera > Gracillariidae > Conopomorpha > Conopomorpha cramerella. The sequence continues at coordinate 103,942 of SJJU01000351.1, forward strand.
AAGCTTTTCTAAAATTTTGGAGAACGTGTTATATAGGGAGATGGGTCTATAGTTGGAAGGACACAATTTATTTCCAGTTTTAAATATAGGAGTTACTGAAACAATCTGGCAATGAGGAGAAGCTGAAGTTAAATATCTGAAGAAGTGGGGAGATTAATGTGGAATGGCATGTTTTGACTAAAGTGTCGGTTATGCCGTCTCCGCCAGGAGCTTTATCAGAGTCAAGTTTGAGTATGATGTTAAGTAAATCAGATGTGTCTGATGAAAGAATGTTTCATGGAAAATCTTCACAGCAACGTTAGCGGAAAGGGAATTGACCGTTTTATTTGTTCTATTCATAGTAGCTTCGGCTAAATCGCGTGCGACTGATATAAAGTAATCATTGCATTTGTTAAGAGATTCTTTAGGAGATGACATTAAATCTAAAACATCATTTGAAGGTTTCTAATTGTTACAACCGCTTACTTTTTTTCATAACTTTCCATAGCTTTTTACTGTTATTTTTATATGTGTTTAATTCTTTATTAATGTAGTAATTCTTTACATTTTTCAGATGATTAGTACAGAAATTTCTATACCTCGTATATATATGCTTATCGATAGCGTTTTTAGTTTGTTTTAATTGCATCGAGTCTCTATGACGTATGCAACGTGCAACGAGTCGACGTTTGGAGCTACTGTGTACTTATGTGTGACTGTGTTCCTGCACTAATGATGATATTATATCTGTAGATAAGGATGCCGTTTTGTGAACGTCATCGGGTTTGTATAGGACGTCCCAGCTTGTGTTTTCTAGATTCTTTTATTTTGTTAATGTCAACTTTTATGTATGTAATGAGTGGTTTCTTTACTGTGTGTTTTAAATTTAGTCCAAACAAGCAAAGGTGGTGATGTGATATTGTACAGTTTAGAACGTACAAACAAATGATCAAGACACGTAATTGGTCGTGTTGGTTTGTCGATGGCTATTTTCAGTACGTGTTCAGCAAGTAAGCATTGATATACCGAAGAAACTGAATTACTACTAAGGAGGTCTATATTTATATCACCAGTCAGGTACATTTTGTAAGCTAAGAAATCGTGAAGTGAGGAAAAGAAATTTACGGTGTTACTGAAAGCGGGAGACCTTTAAATGACAAGCAAATTTAAACCGATTTGAGGAAAGTCATTGGAGAGGCCTATGTCCAGCAGTGGACAAGTATGGGCTGATGATGATGATGATGATGATGAGGAAAGTCAATCGATAGACACTGACCATGTGTAATATTCGGTTCAGTTATATTGACATTATAATATTTTTTAGCATAAACTACTACTCCTCAAGCCCTGTTAGATACCTGTTTGTTTGATAGCTAGAGTACCCTTTTAGATCCTTTACTAAGGTGCTATCATTTAGCTAACATTCAGTGAGTACTAATTCATCAAAGTTTATATCTAACCTATACAGTCTCAAGTGCGTTGAAGTTACGACTAATACTTCTTATATTAAGAATGAGTATTTAAAAAAACTATTTCCTATTGAAAAGATACTCACATTTTTGCATGATTCTAGGGTGTCCATCATGTGACAGGTAGTCGTAGTAGTAAGATGTTGAACATCTTTGTAAGTATCTAAACTAACCATTTTCATAAATTGAAGTTATTGTATTGTGACATGCAATTGGAGAGGCCTATGTCCAGCAGTGGACTAGTATGGGCTGATGATGATGATGAAGTTATTGTTGAAGTACCTATATAACAGGATAGCAAGGTGAGACAAGAATATAATGATGAAAATTGTATCGTACCTTTGGTGAGCATAATATTGGTCAAAGTGGCACTGAGATGAATAAAATATATATTTCTATATTATACTGTATGATAATGTGTTTAAGCTATACTAAAATAATAATATATAAATATGTATCGGGTGCATGCTGCATAAATAAATTGCAGAGTACATCATATGTAAAATGTTATTATTTTAATAGAGTATTTTAGGCAAATTTGAAGGTTAATCTCTCCAATGTGGCGATATCCTTTTGAGGATTACATGAACCTTTGGCTTGGATACTAAGGTACGTAAAGCAAATTTTTTGTACCTAGGAACTATTTTACAAGAACTACAAAAGAAAAATGAAATGCAAAAAGTGTCATTTAGATAATATAAATTACTTAATAATATAACTTACTATAGAGAAATCGGCACGCATTGAAGTACCACCAGATTTATGTACATTTGCGAAATAGATATTATAACATACATAGACAACTACACCACGATTAATAATTATTTATTAGTGTTAGTGCCGGGAACTTTAACCATATTAGACATAGCAATGCTCGCAAGTGCACTCGATAACCACGCAGCATTCCATATTCAACGGTGCCTACGAAGATCGTAACTACCTTCGGTTCAGAAACTATTAAACTATCCTCCCCACGCGCGATGTGCGAGTGTTTTAGAGAACACCTAACTATTGCCACTTCTCCTCATTTAAGGGAGGTAGCTGCCAATATTAATATTCAATAATAACCTATACGTTTAACATATTGACAACGATCTGCATCATCAGCATTTACTGACTAATTACATAATTGTAAACGTTATAAGTTTTTTTTTGTAATTGTTTAATTGTGCACTTGAGTATACATCACATTGGTAAACATGTATATAAATATTCAATGGATACTACCAGTTTGATAAGATGCACACAAATAGGCACAAAGCATGCTATTTAGTCGAAAATCTAAATTGGCCAGTTCTACCCTTCCCCACCCTTATCTGTACTAGGGTCATTTGATTTTCTGTTATGCGGAAATACAACTATCTCGTCCATCGAATAAGCGTTAGCAAATAGGCAACTGTTTCTATGCCTTATTTCTAGTATTCGATGGAAGTACTCTGTTTCCCTCCATTACAAAGAATCAACGTTGAACAATAGAGCGCGGTAACGGCGTGAAGAGCTAATATATCAGAGCAGAAATAAACCGCACATACGGTCAGCGGCGCGGCATAACGCATCAGCGGCTTGCTAACTGGTACCCATTAATACAGGCATTCGTAGTCGGTCACCAGCTTTATCGCACTGACGTTCAAATTTATAACTGGTCTGCGTGTTTCATTTTGCACTGTGTTGGATTCCCTTTAATTCTCCCGGTGGGTATCCTGAAAAAATACTAATATTAAACCTCATGTTTTTATTATTCTGAAAAATACCAAAGACATAGTGTAAATTAACACAACACCTACAATCGACTCTATTTTTAACAGACTTAAAAAAAGGAAGAGTATCTCAATTTGTCTGTTTTTTGTTTGTTACCTCAGAACTTTCGCCTGGGTGAAACGATTTGGATGTTTTTTTTAAATTTGAAACCTGGTGCTATCCGTTTGGTCCCATATAAATTTGGTTCAGTTCCATCACATCCACGAGAAAACCACATATATGTCAAATTTTACTGGTTCTGTTTAGAAGTTGGCTATGAATTAAGTAGGTACTTTATACTAACTTAACGCGAGTCAGGAAGCCCGTATTTGAAAATCATTTCAATGTTTTGTCTGATTTTGCCTTGCTGTGTAATAGTGACGCTTTCTTGCTGTCTGTCCAATATTATATATATGCTGTTCTTACTGAACTTCCACTGATTTTGGTATTTCGCTTAGCACTTATCTTTCTCAAAAATCGCAGCTCTGTGACACAACTACATTAGTGCATTCCTGGTAGCAAGTCATATTTTTTAACCGACTTCAAATAAAAAGGAGGAGATTCTCAATTCGTTTGTATGTATAATATTTTTATTTTCAATAATTCTTTGTGGAAGAACTATAATCGTAGTCTGAGAGTGCAGACTCCATTGCGTTGCTGGCAATAGGCTTTCGCTTTGATTCCTACACCAATCAACAGGATTAGTGAGGTGACGTCGACATGACTGCCGCTCCAGCTGGCTGTGCCTTATGTGGGCCATTCTATCACCTTTTGACATCGAATCGTGGTCTGCTACGTCTCTTTGCCAGCTTTATGCAGTTTGCCATTCATCGTGCAAACGAGGAAAAAACACTAAAAGACATTTCTCTTGAAAGACTGCACCGATATTTCATTTTTTTATCACTGAATACGACAAAACATACGTACATATTTTTTCTTTTCGCTGTACATAAAATGTTTTAATTTTGAAAATCTTCTCTTCTGATACCGTGAAATCATATCTAACTATTTGGAAAAAAAATTCAGAGACCAAACGATTAGTAATATCCTGCACATTTCATACAAATCATCTCAACATGTGAAAGTGTGGAGACTTAATTGGCATAAGAAAAATTTGTTCAATATACGGAATGACTGAGCATGTTTTATTACAAAGCTCATCTTTCGTCAAAAACTGAACACACTCCAAGTATCAAACGTACGTCGTTTAATAAATAAACTGTAGTTCATATTGTTTAGGCACTATACCTACGTTTATATAGGTATATATACGTAGAGTACAGGACCCGTACCTGTAACGAGCAAATAATTGGAGTCTACGTTATTTCTAACCTTTTCAGTTAGTCGGATGTGGTCCGGAAATTTGTGTTTAAAGTTAATGTCATTATCTATGTAACTAACATGTTATCGTATTGTCAACACAATGTCAGTGAAGAGCGTTTTGAAAAGAAAGGAACGTCTATTGTGTGATAAATTATGTTGGAGAAAACCCTTTTTTAAAGCGATCTTGGAATTCGAAGTATAGTTTTTCACGCAAAAACTTTTGTACGAATTTCAATGAAACTTAACAATAATACAGATTACACATCGAAATATACGCCATATATATTATTTTTGCACAATATAATGCACATTGAGGAAGTTATAGTTGGTAACAATACTACTAGTTCCTAACATGTCACTTCATTTATTAATGCATGGAAGGATTCATAGCTTTTGTGGCTATACCGAAACAATGTTTGGACCCCCAAAACCCTCCGACCAATAGCAAATGAAAGCCGATAGCTGAATGTCAAAGGCAGCATCGCCTCTACACGAAGTAATGACCACTGTTGAGATATTAACAACGGCCATGGGGGATCAGACCGAGCCGAAACGGCTACCCGTCCAATGATACCGCGTCCGACGTTGCACAACCTAACTGATTGGTTTCCAAGAACCGAGGCAAGGGGCTTAAATAAAGCAGGGTCATGATCACATTATTTTTATTATGTTTTATATTATTGGCCATACAGAAAAATAAAAGATCCCTGAAGGTGTACCTGTTTTCACCAATTTATATATATTTAAAATTGGTAAACAGCTTTCACTCTCATTTATACCGTAAGACAATAAACTAAAACAATCAGTCAATACATAGATAATAAATTCACCGTATAAAAGCTATCATCACATCACTTAGTAAATTTAAAACGCGTTCTACTTTTTCTTTTTTTAATTTTTGTACTTGATTTACAAGTTTTTCGTAATCTCCGGTTTTCCTTAAAGTTTTGATGGCAAGCTCCTTCGCTTTGGCGTCCTGTCCGGCGTAAACTTTATTCCAAAGCATTTTCAGGATCATACCGTCAACTTTCTTCTTATCGTACGTAGTAGATGTTACCTAAGAAATAAATTGACATAAATATAAACCTAACTGTCCTTCATAGCCAACGTATGTGCCTATAAATTAGTCAGGAACTGTCGAATCCTAAATACAATTAGAAATTAATATAGGATACCTAATAAAGTTACAACGGTCCTACCCTTTCGGCAATCGGGTGTAAGTTTGTTAATCGACTCGTCTCAATGGTTAGATCCGGGTCAGTATAAATATTGAATTTTGGATTATATCTGCAGAGTCATTGTCTGCAGATTGCTATAATTTGGAAAATATTTACAGATAACAAGCACAACGATACGTCAATTAATTCGATGATACCTTGTAAGATTTACTTTTAGACATACTGATAGTTTTTGGTAGACAATATAATAAATGTACAAATTTAGTTTCTCAACAAAAGTGTAGAGTAACTCTTGAAATGAAATACGAAATCTATTCACTTCTAATTGACTCAAGCCAAGTCCGTATTCGGGAGAAAAATAGTTAATTTAGTTAATTAGTATAAAATGGGTACAAGCTTTGTTTCTTGTAATTTGGTAGATGTATAATTATTTAATGGCATTGAGAGATAATTATCCTCTATTTACGGCTTCAACATGAATAATAAAGACACCTAATAAATTATTTCGTTAAAAACTAAAAGGAAAAGGAAAATCAGTCGATAAACCACGTCTAACTTTTACTTTTTTGTTCTTTGTTTGAAGGGTCTTTAGGAGTGTACTACTTTTTCTTGAACAGTACTGTCGAAACGTGATCTTGTGAATATGAGCATGTAAAATATAGCTAGAGGCGGTCAACTATCCAATGGGTGCTCTCGCCCAGTAATGATCGTATCGTCACCAAAGCCAGCTGAATTACGAGCATTTATCTTTTGTATCTTTATATAAATAAGTATCTAAGTTGCTAGCGAATTTTGACAGAGGTAGATATAATATTATGATTTGAAAATACAACAATTTACTTACTAGGATAATTTCAGCAAAAAGTAGAACAATAGTTAGAAGAAACATTACTTTTCTGTCCATGGTGACGTTCACTTAGTTGAGCGTCGAACTCGAATAGCGGGACTGACGGGAAGCAGCACGAAGAAAAATTTAAACAACGCAAACAATTTTCACGATTGTTTTCTCGTGAAACGACAATATGTAGAAGTTACTACCATATTTGACGTTGTTGTTGCATATTTAAGTGTATTGTGTAGCAAAAAAAATACCAACTTCAATGCGAATTATCCAGTTTTACTATTAAAGATAGATTTAGATTTTAATGTAGGACATTTGCTAAAATATCACAACTTCTTACGTTGATAATACTGAAATCAAGTTCACTACTAAGTACGATTAAAAGTACATATGTACGTAATATTCAATATTTTAGTAATTTGAAGAGAACATTCCCAACAGTTGCGTTTCAGAGGTGCACTGCAAATTGACAAATTTCATTCCGTGCTGCTCGTGGCTGAGCAGAGCACGCTGATGCGGGTAAGCCCAAATTAACGAGCAATGGTCGAGATAAGTAAGCTGCACGGATAAACGACCTGGCCTCTACACCAGACCATTCATTATCACACCACGAACTCACACAATTCACATTTTCATATGGACGGTGTAGGTAGATTATTTTACTAGTCTACCCGCTTACAAGGTTGTGTTCCAATATTATTTACTTTATTGCTTTATGCTTGGGAAATTCCCCGATGTAAATATCTGACTGAGCATATTGCTGGTATACCTTTTTTTTAGATCTCTACTTTGCTCCTTGAAATCCAGGGAATACACGGTATTTATTAAATCTGACGTTTTGTTGTCTATCATATCGTCAAATATTAGCCCACACATTATTCCGACAACAAGGGACTGATTGAATGCCGTCATTAAAAGTATCACTGGTACCTACGGGATGAAAAGTGACTCCGAAAATTGCATAGTCGAGACACGGGATTAAAATAACAAAGCGAAATAAATTACAGGTCCACTACGTGAAAGCTTAACCATCCGCCTGATAGACAAAATCCGACAAGTGTTTGTTGGTGTTCATTTACGTACACTATACAAATACTTTTAGTAAATTTATTTATTTCAATTCTTAATTGCAAATGGCGAACGTAATAACATTTTCTACCAGTCAATCCAATTCGTCCTAAAAAGTTATTGTGTACATAACATACTTGCAAATAAAATTAAACTCATTTCTTGAATGAATTCTCAAAATTCATTGAATTGAAAAAATATTGGAACAAATGTTCGTAAGATGTATTTTAAAATATCTACGTTTCATCCGCTATCTAACGAATGAGCCAATGACGTTCCAAAGAATCTTATTACACATGTAAAAAATCCAATAATAATAATTAAAAGTCGAATATCTCGAAAAGGGTTAAGTTTAGGGTACGGTGTTTCATAGTGAAATAAGTCAGAAATGATGAGTACTCTACTCCCTTAACGGATATAGCACGACTTTTGCTGTACCCCTCTATAAATGCCGTTCAATGAACGGAGTACGGGTTAGTAAGGCCTCTATTTGCACAGTGCAAACCGCAGGCATGAGGAGTGAGAGCATGCTGGTGTGCGTAAAGCTTCAGATGGCATGTGCGGCCTGTCACGCGCGGCTGATGCCTTCATGCCTCGCTCAGGCATCTATGTCACATTATCTTCCCATGAGGATGTATTTGCCAGTACCTAAATATTAATTCAATGTTTAAATTGAAGAACATTTCATTAGGTTCATAGATCTTACGTAATTGGTATACCTGTGTATATTTACCTACTTATTACACACTGAAAAATGTGTATCAGACATTGAGATTGTATCAGCAGTTGTTTCCCTGTTTGAGGCGTGAGTTTATTTATTTTGTTATAAATGCATGCAAGAATAACGAATATTTTACTTACGTATGAGACCGGCAACCATCTTATTACATGTACATTTATAAACATCCACATATTATTAAACATTGAAAAACAAAATCAGCAACAAATCGAAGAAAGAGTAAAAAGAAATTCGTTCGAATGAAGTACAATATCACCTTGTCACTGTCACCTCCACGAGGACGTACAAATTACTTTGACGTTTCGGGAATAAATCATGGAAGAAGGGAAGTAATAGGTAGATATCCTTCTAACTGGAAGCCTAACCAAAAATGACAGTATTGAGGTACCTCGTTACCGCAAATATGTAAATATTAACCTCGTTTTCCTATTCCTCGCCTGATTCATTTCAATTTTTATATTTTGTTGTTTACACACTGTACACGACTGTGAATATTGGCTGTGCCATAAGAGGACATCGTTTTTCTACATATGCGTAAATAATCTTTAACAAATAATGTGAAACCATACACACATACCAGTATTTTCTGATGGCATGGCTTTGGACCCTTGTTCTCTGAACACATGAAGCACATGGTATCTAATTATTGTTATCCAAATTCAAATATTGATAATTTATCTGAAAGTAGACAACGTCGGTGTTCAGAAAATGCATCTATGATAAAAGCTAGGTAATAGCACAAATATTACCAAAAAGTGTGTAAAAAGATTATTGGACATTATAGTAGAAAAGAAACGTAATGTTAACAGTCCACAAATAATAATAAGCTCCTTTCCATTCATAACAAATGCTTCTTGTCATTTGAACCAAAGAATATCTTACTAATATTATAAACGTGAAAGTTTGTATGTGTGTATGGATGTTGGTTACTCTTTCACGCAGAAAGTACTGGACGGATTTTGATGAAACTTGGCAGTATTGAAGCTTATAAAGAAGAATAACATATAGGCTATAAGGTATTTTGGTAAAACAACGTTTGCCAGGACAGCTAGAATGACATAAATTGGTATATTCACCTTATGACAACATATATTGACATACATTACTCTGAATGTAATAATTTTATTAAACCTTTTAATTTGACAATAGATAGAATATATCTATCTGTAAATGAAAGGCGACAGTTAGGTTCATTGCTATCTTATAATACCTTTTATGATTCAGTTGTAGAAATTACAACGCATTCACAAAATGAGACATTGGTTAGTTCATGTACTTGCATAGAAACGGAGTCTGTTTAAACAGCCTCAACTGACAGCGGGAAGTCAATATAATTGAAAATTGTTCATCAGAACATTCATTGAAATTGCAATGTATAATTTCAAGTTTAATGATGATGATCCAAATAAAATGTCATCTCAGCTAATGATGCTTCTTAGGACATGTTATTAAAATTTATAACAAACTGCCCAAGGACATAACTGAGTTGTCTGAGGGAAAATTTAAGTCAATTGTAAAGAAACAGTTAATTAGGCATACTACAGGGTTGATGATTACCTACATGATGATAATGAATGGACAAACATACCAGCTCGTATTGACCTAATTATTAAGATATCTAAGGCTGGGTGGTTGCTTGCATGATCTGAGGAGTTCGGTTATTTAGTGCAAATATCATTTAGTGCCCTTGAGCTGTTCACTAGTCAGGGATGTATCCGGCCATCAAGCATTTGTTAAATTAGTATTAAGTCATATTTATGTTAAGTATACTTAGCAGTAAGCCTTGGCGATTTGAAATGATGCCAGTTTCCCGGTTTTTCTGGCCAGTAAAACAAATTCGAACCGGGGACGTTTACTTTTGTTTTTAAATGACGTTCACCAAGCATTTAAGTTATGCTACTTTATATCTGTATGTTATAGCATTTATAACGATGAAATAAAGAAAATATGCCTTTTAATGACAATAATGAAAACAAAATTAAAACGTTGAAAAGCGTCAACGTTTGTTCATTATACATATACAGAAAGGTTATGCATACGTACAGGACGTTAAGTAATTCTGAGGAGATGACGAATTTAATTAAATCAACTTTTAACCACATTTAATGTTAAGTTAATATAACTGGGAGAGCACGGAAGTCGTAGCGTTCGTCATGGCGTGGTATCAGCGCACCCGTCTTTGCCGCAGATTACTGCAGATGTTTACTTACCTACAGTTTAGGTCAGACTGTTAGTACGCATTTGTTAAAATTCTAATATTTTCGTAATACCGTAACCATAACGTTTCAATATTTTGAACATCTTGATTTAAGTGAAAAAGGAAGGGTTCACAGTAGACAATTTGAGCTGTCGGCGTTTTTGTAATCTAACCCCCTTACCAATAAACGCGTTATCACTTATACAACGGTTATAACAGTAGACCTTGAACTGGTTATTCCGTATTTGACATACAACTGACAAGTTAAGTTGAGCTTTGTGTATCTTCGAAATAGCAATTCCGCCATTATTAGTAAGGCCCTAAATATATAAAACTCAAAGTCCTGACTGATTCATTCATCACTGACTCATCAACGTCCAGCCCAAACTCTTAACTCTAGACGTTTATGTGAGATAAGATAAGACTATGATCTTTTAAAATTCATGCCGTAAGGGGGTTCGGTGTTTATACTTACATATCATTTGTGCAAAATAACGTCCGAGTGTGGTCCGGCCGGGTCAGCTAGTGTGAAAACATGACAAAACTAACAAGCTTCTCAATTAAAATTATACATTCTAGGGCAGCTTTTATGCACAATAACTACTGTTAAAATCAGGTAAACGACTATGCGCTGAACTATCTTCACTGTATTTTATTAGAAAACAGTATGTTAGTTATGTCGCTCATAACGTTCAAGAATATATTATTATGAATAAATACAAATATGTGCAAAAGTAATATAAAGAAAGCCTGGCTGAAAACATAAAAGACCTGACGTGTAGTTCGTTTAGTGAACATTGACCTTGAAATTGAAGTTCGTAAATAAATAAGTTTCTACAATGACACCATTTTTTAAGGAGAACTTGTAATCGTTTATTCGTCATAAACAATATTGAATTTAATTTTGGAGATAAAAAATTGCCCGAAGCCCTTACTTCCCTTTTGATTTTCAGAACTGTACCAAATGAATCACCTGGAAAGATTAACTTCATTCGGTAATTTTTATATTTAAATGATTTATTACTTTACGAAGTCCTATCTTCAGACCAGTACGTAGGACTACTAACAGAAATAGGCCAATCTTCACTGACCGCATCGGTCATGTTTCCAATTTTTTGTTTGATATTTTTAATAGAAATTGAGTACATTCCCATACTTGTTTGATAGTGTAAGTATTTAAATAATGTATTTATTAAGTTTCTTCTATTTTTTATACTTCTTCGGCATTGTCACTGTAAAAGTATTTTTAAAATAAAGAAAAGTAAAAACGTAAACAATGTTTTGACAAACAGCATAACATGTAGAATGATAGTTTCTTTTTCATTGTCTGTTCAATAAATTAGTTCCAGTGATATTCCGCAATATGGCGAGGTACAGTATCTTTTCAGAGAGGCTATACATGCGAAATAATGTACCTTTTATTATTAAATACGTTTTTTATTAAATATTTCAATTCGAATATTCATCTATTTAGGTATATTGTAATCATAATGCCGATGAGTCGTAAGCGAAATAATATCAAGGAATGTTAATATTTTTAAGTTAAGACTTCTGAGAGAGTCTTAGTTAAGACGACTGGCACGCATTTTCGGAGAGAGTCACAAAACCTAGTCGTTGTGGCGCGCATTTGGGGAGACCTATGTCCAGAACTAGACGTTAGTGGGCTGACATGATGATGTTAATACATCATAAGTTTCAGACCACCACAGGGTAGATATTTAAAACGCACACATCAGTATGTAATACTGCATTCATCGCCATCTTGTCTGTCATCGACTTTGGTGGCTTGGTGAATGGTGGTGTGGTCATTACACATTTTCATTGCAAATTGTTGTATTAATATTATTGTTGCAGGCGTGGTGTTCGATCACAACACTATCGAGATCCAGAACGCGTTTAAGTTCGCCATACTACAACACACCAACGCAACTGGCGCCCGACGCACCGAATACCAAGCTTATGTGGACATCATCAATACAGCTGACGCCTTCAAACTCTCCCGACTTAGTAAGTTGGTGTACTGCTTATAAACCACTTTACACTAATTTATGTGCACGCTTACTCGCCTTTGTAGGCAACTTGAGTTCTAAGCTGGCGAAATTGTCTATGCGGAAGGAACTCCCGTCTCAAGATTCATATAGGTACTTATTTACACATGAATCTTGCAGAGCTATGTTGACGTGGATACAAGTTCAAGAGCCGGCGACCAGGAAAGGGTCGTCGGTTACTTCGTTAATTTCTAATTAATTTCGCTGAAGAGAAACTGGTTCGTATTGTTACTTAGAGCAGAGTAAAGTAAAAAAAAACCAAAACCATATTGCCGCAATGCACCTCCACACCGAAATCAATTTCATGTGACTATAACCAGACAGACAGAAAATACAAAATTACTATCATTTAATAACAAATTATTATTAAAATAAATAGAGACAAACATTTTTTCCGGAATCTACATAAAAGTGTCAGTTGTACAGTGTGGTTGAAACTAAAGGCTTAGACCTTTTGAAAACTTCTCCTCCGGTTTGGCTAGGGCTACGGGTAAGAAAGAAGCTCAATTTCAATCCCTAGAAGTTTTTGATAGACATACGAGTATACCCTAGCAAATCTAACAATTCCCTTTTGACTGCTGTCATCTGCATATATTTTGGAGACTTGAAAATCAATATATAGATAAGAAATTCTACTAAGTGGGTATTTGAAATTAAATCTATTATAGTACTGAAATTGTAATATTCCGATATGCATGACCAATTGCTATCTGGTTGAGCAGGCACTGCTCTAGTGGTATATACAGAAATTTCTCAAATTTTAAGAGTCAGGATTTAGCATTGAATCGTTGATATCCTCACCATCACCTACTAATTCATTATTTTTTCCAAGTATAGTCCTTCACAATTAGTGCATTATTGCATTCTCCGAAACGATTGTGAAAAACAGTGGGACCAGTCATCCAGAGGAACCTCCTAATATAAAATAGGATAGCTTCGTGAAACATGTACATATGTTGCGAAATAACAAATATAGACAATCAAAAATGTTTCGTGGCTAGAACATTCATATTTAATTAGTAAGGGCATGCAGCGTCGATCAACCACGCTAAAAAAATCATTTGAATGCCTATAGACATAAAGGTTCATTCTTTCCTGTCGCAATAATATAACAACTCTATTATTGATGTTTTAGTGGCGCATCACTTCGTGCTTCTTATCTTATTATCAGTTGCAATAATACGTGGTATCTTCCCCAACAATCAATGCATTTTTGCATTCTTTGAAACCATTGTGTAAAACAGACTTCATTGGAGATCTCTTCAATGGCCTTGTGGAACTCACTCACCGCCGCTTCAGGACTTGTAAATCTTGAACCTCGAAGTTTATCTTTAGTTTTAGGAAACAAGAAGATGTCGCATGGTGCAAGGTCTGGACTGTAAGGCGGGCGTGTCATAAGTTGTACTTTTTCACTCTTCAAATACGCATTCGTCAGCCGTGCGAGGACGCGTTGTCGTGGTGAAGGATTACATCTCTCCGAGGACGCTTTTCACGAACTTTTCCTAGAACTATGGCCAAACATTTGTTTATATACCAATCCGCTGTTACTGTTCTCTGATCTTCAAGTTCTACCGTTGCATAATGGCCCGTTTTTCCAAAAAACAAGGCAACCATTTTCATACCCGTGCTTCGACTTTTCTTGAATTTTGTGGGTAAATCATCAAAAGGGAGAAGACCAATTCTGCCGATTGGCTTTTCCTTTCAGGTTCAAAACAGTATACCCACGTTTCGTCACCTGTCACGATATTATAGACAGCCAATGATTGCCCTCCGTACATACTTTGCTATCATTTCACGGCATCAATCCATGCGTAGTCGTTTTTGATCTTTTGTCAAATCGTGCGGTATCCAACGACTGCATAACTTCATTACGTTTAGATGTGCATTTAAAATAGTTTGAACATGACTCACATCAATCCCTAATACAGTCCGGATTTGCGCACAGGTAATTTTTTATCAGTCATAATTAATTGCCTCACAGTGTCTATGTTAGTGTCGGTAACCGCTGTTTTTGGCCGACCTTCACGAATGTCAACCTGGAGGTGTCTCCCTCCGCGTCTGAACTCAGCAAACCACGCATACATAGAGCTACGAGACGGGCTTCATCACCAAACGCTAGTTGAAGTCTCTGGCAACTCTCTTGTTGATTTAACCCACAGCGAAAATCATAAAAAATCATAGATCGAAAATTTTAAGGCGTTAATTCCATGGTAATATCCGCAACAAATTTTCAAAACAACACAAAAATTAAAAAAACAAATGATAGTCATAGAAGTTGAAAATTTTCATAATCAGTAAGTTCTTTTTTCAAAATCATTTTCTTTTTCATTTCTTTTTGTACCTCGCCAATTCCAGAAACTTTCAGTATGCCCTATCGTATATGCTCTTTGCCTGACTGTTCTTATACTACCCCTGGTAATTTAGCAAGACTCCGTTATAACAAATAATTCATCAAATTTTCGCCGAAGGGGACTCGTCTTTTTTGTAATTTAATTCGCATCTGAATGTTCTTGCCCCAACCTTCAGGTTTTTTGAAGAAAATAATAACGTTTTCGCCAATGACCTTCTCAAGCGGCGCCCGTCGTTGTGATGAACATTACTACTTGTTTCATGTGTATTTTGAACATGATACAGTAACGGAGCGACTCTTTCTGGTGCAAATCTTATTTGTATATTGACAATGTAATTTATATAAATTATTACTAAAAGGAAAAACACAATTTGCACTTGTGTTCTGTACATTTTTTGGTGGGGAAGTCGCGCTGCGTAGAGTACTTACAATTTAAAGCAAACTCGAATCAAAATAATATTTTGTAATTTAATGACTTTGTGTGCATCTGGCAAGATGCCAAGGCCAATTTAATCTTTGTGCAAAGCCACCCAGTGTGGTCACTACTAGCAAGCTTCCCTGCGTGCTCCCTAGTGTGCCAGTTCCCGAGTGCCTAAAACATATTTTCAGTCAGAATTTTCAGATTTTTATGTAATGGGATTGCTACGAGGAATTCTTACTAAGTGCATTTTGTTGAATGTTATTTGTAGGTATGCCCTAGATAACTATGATTAAAATACCTTTATGAATAAAAAGTCAAAAGTCCCTTTTTGATTTAATTGTATATAATTATTACGTACATATGTTATTATAATTAAAATAAGAACGATTTCATAAATGCTTATCTACAAGATATGTTGAGATGAGTTAGGAAAATGCTCAGACAAATTAATTACAGTGTTGAAAATTATTTCGTGTAAAAGGACCTACAAGAAGCCCGTTGTTGGGCTCGTTAATATAAACAACTGTTACTATGGCGACAATGGGATGGAAAATTAAAAGATAAATCCCCATACAGTACAGGTTATTTTTTGTCCAGGAGATGACCTTTTGTAAGGGGATGGATTTTTTTTGTTTTTCCGCATCGTTGTAATTTATTTTTATGTCTAGTCAATATGAAAAAAAAACATCACATTGTTTCAAATACCATTTCTCAGGGTCCATATACACGCAGTAATTAACTGCAAATGTACACGTAGTTAGAAATTATACGCATACACAAACCATGCGAGTGTCCTAACATGCACAACACGTACTCATTACGTATGACCGGGTCTGGTAAGCATAAACCGATACCAGGGACTAGAGAGAGACTCCCGCCGCTTTTAGTGGAAGTGGCATGCGGGCGTGGGTCGGGCGTCAGAAATAATAATAAGTGTTATGTATCGCGTGAAACCACTCTGCATTGTTTCTTTAAAAGTCGTATCGTGTGTGACAAAAACGCATAAGTAATTAAATCAAAGCAAAATTTTTTAAAACTTTCTTTAATAAAATATTGTATAAAGCATTTTCTGTCAATGTTGTAAAGCCACCACATTATTGTAAAATGTCCACCACATTATTAGTATTAAAAAATCGCAACTCTATTGAAGTAGCCGGTTATGTCTTTCATTTTCATATTTTATCTCGAAATGAGTTTCATTCTGACACTATTTAGCAGAATTAGGCTTCTGCTGGTACGCGGGCGACGCTAATATGTAATCAGCCAACTTTGCAGATCATGCGATAATTTGATAACTTCAAAGTATCATTTAGAGGCGTATGAAGCAACACATGCGGGTGGTGGTAAACAATTCCGAGCCTACGGAGCCGTGAGCTGCTCGTTAAGCTGGTGGCGCAAGTGTGTCTGACGGAAACTTAGTTAGTTCACAACTTTCACTATTTCTTGCCAATAACACGGACACAATAAGCGGGCAAACAACAGAAGCAGCAAACTTGTTGGGTAGTAGAACCTTTTGCTACAACTTTACTCTAATAAGAAGACGACTTTCCTTTTGATACCAACTTACATTAATTCATAATTATGCAGTTGCTAGGAAAATTTATATTAAAACGTTCATAGCAAACTGATATCTCAACAATTTATGATGCGCTGAGATGCAATCAGATGCTCTTTTTATCATAAACAGTAAATTATTTATTTAAGTAGTATTCCAGTTAAGGGCTATGCGTTACTGATGAATGTAATCAGTTTGGGTCGCGGAACCAATCGAAACGATTACGAATACGAAACATCACAATGATTCTATATTGTCCAGATCGTGAAAAGATTTCCCAACAACTTCTCTAGGTAAAGTAAGGTAAGGTATCTAACACACTTCAATGTTTTAATTCACAATCTCCTAATACGTAGTTGTTAGCGGCGCGCGCCGTCTAGAGTACGACTGTCAACGGCATCGTAGTAGTACTGTAGTAATTGTACTACGCCGCTGAAACGAATCTGTTCGTGGGTTACATCGGTACGTTTATAATTTATCTTTACTAAATGTAAAATTATAGACACATCAGTGGCGTCCACTGGCTTTTACAACGAGGTTACTTGTCTTTACGAAACATAGGTACCTACCTATCTACTCACCCACAAAACACAGGACCTTCATTAGCCTGCGTCGTGAGTACAACAAAAAAAGATCTAGCAATAACGCTATTATTAGGTCGGGTAACCAAAATACTAAGGTAGGTCTTTTTGCCTATATGGTGTGCACGCCACTGAAATACATAGTATTTTGACGATTTTTTAAAACATATTATTAAATCATCCCATATAAACGTTGGGTTAAATAAATTAAGTTAGCATTGTACATTGTGTATCTATTCAAATCTTTAATTAGGTGAAACTTAAAATTTCATTATGTCTGTTGTCCATTTCGCTCGGTATCTCTAAACAAATAGCAGCCCCAAGGGACTGACGCAAGGGCTGTAAAATGCCGCGTCGCCGTCATTAGTCTCCGACGTGTTTTGATCATGGCGAGGCGCGCCACCGGCAAAGGTGTCTTTATCTTTGAGTCAAAATTTAAAATGAGGAATCGTAAAAAAAACCTTTGCTGCTATGAAAATGTGATTTACTAGTACTTTGTAAAGGCCAGTAATAAACATTTCATTATTTTCTGTGCGCGACTTGAAACAGAAATAAGGATCCGATCACTCGTCGGTTTATGTGCGTGGATCAACAGTATTTTTTTCATTTAGCCGAAGTAAAATAATTAACAATTCCCGACAACAGCTCACGACACTAATTACTGCCAAATAGTTGTGAGATAATAAATAATTACCGCAGTTAGGGTCGAATCAATTCACAAGTTTTGGCACGGCTTCTTGGAACTGTCTTATAATTGGGAACGATCGCTCAATCCGGGAGGGGTGACCAAAGTGGCTCTGAACTCTGTTCACGTTTTAAGCCAAACTTCCATATCATACTTCGTAGCGCAGGCATCTAGGGAAACTTTAATCTATTCCGTAATTTCTTTGTTGTGTTGGTTTAGTGGAATGTAATGTGGATAATAATTACTAATTTATTTTTTCCGGCAAACGTTTCTTCTGCCATAGTAATTAGAGTATTGGAGTGCACAGCCTCGCGGCCAATGATCCTTTTTTTCCCCAAGGTCGCGTAAGCAGTGCATTGGAAGAAATACAGTTTGAATCTTGAAAAATATATAGTAGCTGATTTTCAGAACTGAATATGTATGCATTTACAATTTGATAATATTTGGTCAAGCTGTTTCGGAGCAGTGTGGTAACTAATATTTTGACACGATATATTATAAAAATCAAAGTTTGTACAAAATGTTCGATACGAGAGAAACTGAAAAAAGTGGAGGGGGGGGGGGGTTGATAACCTTTGAATTTTACATTACCAGCTCTAGGCTATAATTTACCATGAAATTCCCACAAGAAAACAGAAGAACTTATTTACCAAGTATAACGGCCAGCTTATTTATATCATCATCATCAGCCCATACTGTCCACTGCTGGACATAGGCCTCTCCAATTGCACGCCACTTATTTATATACTACTACTGAAATATAAAGTGTTAAGTGCCTGTCATAATTTATTTATTATTTTTGTTTATACGTTTTTTACTGTACTCCTGTTACGAGTAGAACACCACGGATGCCTGTTGTTTATTCAAATTAATACTTTGATTCTTAGGATTCTTCATATACCTACTGTATTAATTACTCAGCCTAGAATAAGAAACACCTTGGCGCTGGCGTCGAGTTGACACGTCAGTTTATTTTTAAGATCTTTCAGGACTTCAAGAGTTTTCTAAGGTATTTTCGTTTTTTTTGTCGGTTCCCATTGTGAGATACGCGAGCTATTTCTGCAACAATAACTAAAACATTTCTGAAGAGATGAGTGTTACGACTATGGTAGTTAGTTTCACCTACAGAACCACGGGTCTCAGTGAAGAGGAGTAGTTGTGCAGGTGATGCAGGCGAGTGGATTCAGCTCACGCGCGGCCGGCGGCGGCGGGTCGTCTCATCGTTACAGCTCCTCTGAACGGCTCGCCTCCGGCAGCGTTTGTCGCCAGAGACTACTTACGCCCGCGCCCCGAATCTCTAATATCAATGCAGTGAACCAGATATTTCAACGTTGTAGCTTCAAATAACAGATGGAAATTGTTTATTTTAGTTAATTATTTCTTTTTTACAAAAGCTTTGACATGCACCTTCCTTACTATACGTATACTTGGGAATTAAGCCAATGTCCTCGATGAATTTCATTTTAACTGTATCTTCTCTGCCTTGAGAAGAAGTTGCGGGTGCACACGATAACAATGTGAAAAAGTTGCTCAACTAACTAGAACGCAGTGTTGTGCAGTGTTGGGTTCGTGTTGCAACTTCTCAAAGTGTTTTGATCGGCGGCCCGTGACTTTGTGAAATAAAAATGTTGCCTCGTTCGCTTTCTCATTCATAGAAGGCAAAACTTTTTCATGATAGTTGTCCTTTTTACGTTCGTTGGTACTTAAATTTTGTTTTAGTTGGTATTAATTCTTTAGTTTTTAAAATATGCACCACCAACCTAACGATAATGCAAATACGAAAGAAAATATATCTTGTCACACTTAGGGTAGGTAGAGTAGGTACCTTTTTTACCTACCTGCACAAAGTCAAAAATTTTACTTATTTTCACCATTACTTTACGGGACAGGCACACTATCTAGGGTATCAGCAAATGTGGTTTCCTAGCATTCGGTGGATGCCTATACTATTGATGAACCCATAAGGTCTATCATCTCTAATACTACACCACCATTTTTCAGTCTGACAAAATTAAATCTCTTAAATCTTTAAATATATCAGTATACTCAAACTCAAATATTTGTATGATGTTGTGAAAATTTAATTTCGATGTCGTGGTAACCGAAAATTCGAACAAAATCACATTATAAATTGAGGTGGGAGACAGCGACGTCGACGGCGGCGGAGGAGGCGCGGCTGTAGTTATTCGGGTCAGCAGGAATTGAACACGGCACGCCGCCGCCGCCAACGAGCACTTTGGTATCGCTGCCGCTCTAACATCGTCTTTAACTGTCGATTCTCCATAAATTGTGGAACTTCAAGTGACTAAGTACCTACACAGCCGTATTTTTACAGCATTGTGCTGCAGTCTCATCTTAATTAGCCCGAAATATATTTATAAATATATTGCATAACAGCTACTCACTCTAACATTCATTGTCTCTTTTAGTTTGAGCATATTAAACAGAGAGGATGGATAAAGGATAGCGGAAGGTGGCATGAAAAGTACCTACTCGAAAACGGATATTTTTTGCTATCAAATTAGTGTTTTTTTCTAAGATCAGACTACTTACATTTTTCCATAGAAATACAAAAAAGAGCAAAATACAAATTGTTCCGCGTGAGGTATTGAACCCCATGCATTCACTTCAACTTACAGTTCATTTTACAGTTTAATTTTAGATCGTCCGTGCATTTTACTTATGCTCAAGGAATTTCATTACGATACGTTTGAGAATTGTCGTTTTTGGACGATCCTACGGGGATCAAAGAATTCCAGGATAAAAGTTAGTCTAAATGCTAATCCAGTGTATAAGGTATCTACATGGCAAATTTCATCAAAATCTGTCCGGCCGTTTTGACGTGATTCGCGGACAAGCAGACATTTACAAAACTCTCGATAATCTCCACCGGTTTTTTCGTAAAAGGAATTAATGTACAGTTTTGGATCCTGAACAGTTTTATCTGGGGATTGAAGTAAAGTCATTTGTTCGTCTACTAAGTATAATTAAATGTACTAAATATGACACAAATTCGCTTCTCACAAGCAATTGTTCGAACGCACCTGGATAAGGTCTTTAAAAAACTAAAGACCTATTTGGTTAGTAAATGATTGCGTGATTCTCGTAGATTGTCCGTTTCTTACTTTGAATTGAATAACGAGAGTATCCCAGCAATACCAAAGTTTCCGTTGCGCTAATAAAGTAAATTTTAAGTAGAAAATTTAATTTAAAGCCCCAGCCTTGTCCCCACCGTAAAAGCTTCCTGGCTGTAAAGTTCGGCTTAATCTGTATTTAAAACAATTGGATTCGATTTTCGTTGGAAACGAGGACACTATTATCAGGGGATACAGCATAGAAGAAAATTCGCAAACATAGGGAACACTGTAAGCGAAGTTCCGGTCCTTTTATGAAGCCACATACGAGAGAAGATTGCTTCAGATCGTAGCGTCGTCGCCGACGTTGGCGGCGGCGACAAGATGTGAGGGTTTCCCGTAGCTGCTACCTACGTTACGTACTACGTATAGAGAAGTAATCCGACGGTGGTGCACTTTTGCACAGATCGTAATCTGAAATCAATAATGTGCTCACTTCTATAAAAATGTGAGGTTTCCCGTGAGATATATTTGAATTTAAGTACTTACGGAATTTTCGCTTCGCTTTTAAAAACGGGAATAGAATATTTTGCGTAAGTCTACATTACTGAGTTAGGTTCATCATCCATCTCCATTTTCATAATGATATAGTTAGTCGTGTGGATAAATAATACGAATTACTAACTTGCAACACAAAATTTTAAGATTGCATGATAATGATCGATAAATGTTGTTGGGCAATTGTGAATATATATGGGAGTGACCAGACACCAACGCCGCGGGACGTGATCTGACAATACGCGTGTTGCCGCATTATATTTGAAATTTTTCCGCATCCAATGCATGTGTGTTTCAGAGCGAATAACCATAATCAGATTTGTTCGTGCGAAGCACTAATACGCGGGAGCAGGGTTGTTCATTTCCGTTTGTTATCTGCAACATTCATTTCTTTTATCTTCTGTTACGTATGGGATGGAATGATGCGCGTGTCGTGTAAATGATCGTTTTTGAATTTTTTTGTTTACAATTAGTAAATTAGAATCACTTAAAATAACGAATAAAATAACAAATGAAGTGATAATAATAAAAATGTTAGGAGAAAATGTTCAATTAAAATATATATAAATAGCCAAAATTAGCCAATCGGCTTACCAACGACGATAAATTAATCTGACAATTAAAATAATAATATTTTACGAACAATAAGTAACCACCTTTTAAACCTTATCTGGATTTCTGCAAATAATTCAAGACCAAATTTATATCAAAACCTTAATTAGTTGATGAAATCACAAGCCTCCGGGTACCTATAAGGGGCCTGTACGGGTCACGTATATAATCTCAGTAAGAGTTAGGCACGTCCTATCATTGATAAACTAACCATATTCCACCATATTGTGATGGCGGTTTTCCGTCGGTGTTAATTCTACACACCCTTTAGTGGGTATTGCACATTTTCTCGCGATCTGTTAATTCACCGTAAAAGCGGTGTGTCATCCGTTAAATAGAAAAAAATATCAGATTATATACGTTCTTGTAGAACCGAACCGGCTAGGTCTTGCCGTACCCCTTAACCGTTGGCCCACAAGCGACACTAAATAAATATACCTATATGGTTTATTTTTATATTAAAATTTGTTTCAGTCTGCAACCAGTTTGCGCGCGGCGTGTTCTCGATGCTTGGCGCCGTGACCCCCGACTCGTTCGACACACTCCACTCGTACACCAACACCTTCCAAATGCCTTTCGTCACACCTTGGTTCCCTGAAAAAGTAAGTAGTAATGCACATTGATATATCTTTATTGAAATAGGGCAGTCCTTATAGAGACCTACGATAGTCTCATAATGGTGGGAATTACTACGTAATATGCACAAGGGTCGGCACATGATAATTACCACTAGCCGTATTTTTTTTAACTAAGAGCGTAAAAGCGTGAATATTGTTGGGTATTTACAAATTATGAGACTTTTGAGAAAAAAAAAATTAGGACGCCATATGCAGTTTGTTACACTTTGCATGAAAAAATAAAAGTACACTGGTGAAATCGTTTGGCGTCCATTAGTAAAACACAGAAAACAACACAGTACCAGACGGTATAATGTATCAGGCGGCTCAGTTTTCGATATCCGAGTTCTGATCGAGTTTCGCGTACTGTATTGTAAAAATAGGCGAAAGAATTCCAAAAAGGATGGCTGCAACGTCTGGTTGTCGGACTACTTTAGCGATCGTTTGTTGTTATCCCGAAATTCCAATTATGTACTGCTATATGACTTCTGTTCATTACTGCTTTTTAAGGTGTTGTATGTAACTACTGTAGTCTGTCGGATCACTCGTCTGTCGTATAAGAAGTCCAATGCACACTCCCCAAATATGTGAATAAAACATTTACTTGAGAGGCAACATGTAGAGATTATTATACTAATATGGATCATTGATTCGAAAAATGGATATGAGAAATTTAAAATTATTCAATCAAAAGTTTCTGTACTTCGGAACGGCAGCATAGCTGTATTAATTAGTTCATTGGATGAAATAATTCCTGTAGTGCTATTATTACACTTATTACTATTATTAGAGGAATTTTAACATAATAATATGTAGTTACTCCTTGGAAACTATATACTCAGGTGTAGTATTCATTTTTATTTGTTTTAAGAGATTTACACTACTACATGATAAGTTGTATTTTTCTAGACATAACAAAATGAAACTTCCTTATAGGAAATCATTTATGGAAACCCTGTTTTTCTAAGTTTCCTACCGGGAAACTGCAAGGACTTCAGCGTGGTTAGAACAACTGGGTTGACCACGAACGCATGCATTGCCCCCATGCCATCGCACATGTCAACAAGTTTGCGGTCCACCGGGCCACGACGGTTGGCGCGGTTTGTTTAAAATTTAACAGCGGATCGCGGTATACGCGGCTGTATATTGAATCTTTCATTCAGTTACAAAATAGACTCACACTTTGTATCTAGATTTTTACTGTTGAAATTAGTAGGTGATACATTGGTACTTAACCTTTACATATTCAATTTTATTTAGAACTGACAGATTATTAGCACCTACAAGCAGTATGAATTCTTTATGGCTATATGATAACTGTGCCGACGTATCGACTCGAAACTTTTTTTACTAAATGTCTGCAGCCGCAATAGTGTGTTTCTATCACGGTCAGTCAAGCGAGCAGCGGAAAGCCGACACAGCCCCGACCGTCTGGAGTACCAGGGTAGGGATAATAAGTCACACACAGCGTACAGTCCGGCTTTTTGAAGCGCCTGGCTTACCAGTATTACTTCTTCAACAAGATGGTTTGATCCAAAACCCAGAAAATAGTTGTATAATGTAATTAGGTATATTTTAACCTACTTATAAGTATTATGTACTCATTCAATATATTTTCTTATATAACGAAATATGCAAACAATTTAAAATAAGTACGGAAAAATAATTTATATTCTCCTTTGTTGACGCTCACTCAGATTGTTAGCGGAAGTTTCGAAAAAAGAAGTTTGTAAAAGACGGTCTTCTAATTACTTAGCATTCTTTATACTAGATACCAAAATAAAAACAAATAAGTACCTATAACCTGCTTACTATTTCTCTTATATTTTAAAGTTTTTTCATCAAGAGGCGGAAAGTACGACGAATTTTTATAAATTGCAAATTTTTTAAAAACTCCGATTTTAAATCTTTGTGACGTGCCGTGCCCTTTCATTTGATACCCGACTTGAACATATTTGTATAAAGTCGACTTTTTTCCCCACTTACAACCCTCATAACTTTTGAACAAAGTATTTCATATTGATTTAATAAACAGATTCTAAATATTCGTGTCGTGCTCTTTCATTTGATACCCCTTGGACATATTTACTCAGGTAACATTTTTCATCCCCATTTTCAACCCCCCTAAAACTTTGAGTGGGTTGAACCGATTTCCACCAAACATAGCTAATAACACTCGCCCGTAAAACACCTGCAATACAAAAACAAACTAAATTGAAATCGGTTCATTCGTTCGGGAGCTATGATGCCACAGACAGACAGACAAACTTATAACACCCCTCTTTTTGCGTGGGGTTTGAAAATAGTATTTTTTATTAAAAAGTTTAAAAGTCGAATAGCCAGAAAAAGGTTAATTTTAGGTTATGGGTCCCATAGTAAGTTCGGTCAGAAATTATGTCTACTATTAGCCCTGGGGCTTTGGTAGTTAGTAAGTAACATACATACATACACTTCACGCCTGTCTCCCAGAGGGGTAGGCAGAGACTACAGATCTCCATTTGTCACGATTCTGACATACCCCTTTCGCTTCATCTACATTCATACATCTTTTCATACATGACCTCCGGTTTCGAGTACTTTTCACGCCACCTTCCGCCAGGACATCACCAATCTGGTTAATGTATGTCCTTCTGGGGCGACCTCTACTCACCCGGCCCATTACATCACCCATATAAATCTCTTTCGTCAATCGACTTTCATCCATTCTCTCCATATGCCCATAGTAAGTAACGTAAGTAAGTAATGTACTTGAAATATTAAATGTGTCTGTTTTTATTTTAATATCTTTTTACTCATTAGGTAATGTCATTAATATTTATCTAGGTTTTTGATACGTTAATAGTTACGATATACATATACAGGGTGTAATCGTTAAGTTTAATATATATATATATTGCGTAAATATAACAGATATCAGAGAACTTCCAATGTTTTTAATGTAATTTTACTCATTGGGTTACACTTTCGATGTGTTATTTTTACGGAATTATGGCCTGGCCACATTTAACGATTGCATCCTGTATATAGAATTACGTAAAGATGGTTCCCTAGTTGTATATTATTAATTTTGACTGTCCAGAAATATCACTACTGCGAAATGCAAATTAGCTCAGGAGCCTATGAGAACACAAGTATTGGGGGACCATACGATGTCATCTACCGAGGCAGAAAATTGTTTATTATACCTCTATATGGAATGGACAATGTTTTCTTCACTATGACGACAATGCGGGGGGCATTGTCGCCATAGTAAAAGTTGTTCATACAATACGAGCCCAACAACGTTTCTAAGACCATGGCTCGGGGTCTATTTACACGCAGTATTCTTCTCAATTTATCTCTGTTTTAATCAATTCGTTGACATCATGCAATGTGATTTGCTCAGTCACTAACCAATAATTAATATCATCCAGGTAAAGCCACCATCTTCAGGTCTAATTGACCACGCAATCAGCATGCGACCGGACTACCATCAGGCTGTCATCGACGTTATCGGCTTCTACAACTGGAAGAACATCATCTACCTCTACGATTCTCACGACGGTGAGTGAATGTATCTTTTAGAAAGTCAAGGAACTTAATCGACCCGGACACCAAAATAAATGATGAGACTATTCAGGCGTCCATTCTAGCCGGATGTCGGTATGAATGAACGAAACGATTCTTCCGTTGTATTTATAACATATGTACATAATAATACCTATATACAGAGGGTTAATAAAAAAGCGGATGGAGAAATATATGCTCAGAATATTGACGATGAAATAAGATGGTTGTAAAATAAAAAGTGCTAAAACTGTTGATTTTTACAAATAAAACACGTTCACATTATGTGTATTACGTTGTTGTTGTTAAAGCAGTTCTGATTTGTGTTAACATAACTACTGATATCGGATACTTCTGTGTGTAAAATTTCAAGTTTTTTTAGCCAAGGGACCGATCTTTTTGACTAATTATCATAAGAAACAGTACAGGACCCTGACAAGTAACAAGTAGAGGACCCTGATCACCCCTCTGGGCCTGATGTATATGTATGTATGCATGATCATAAACAAAACTTTGAAAATAACTTTTGATCGAAAGATTTTTTTATACTATTATCTCATGAAAAGGACCAGTGAAGCGCCGTCAGAGGGAATTTAAATAAGGGAGTTCCTCGTTGATTACGGCAACCTAAACACGAAAATAACAAACATCGAGATGTAACAAATATTTTATATCATAATTTTCAACATTATTACTGTCTTCTATGAATATATTATTTGATCTGCGATGTATTTAAACCACGTTAAATATTATTATTTTTTAAAAGCTTATCCATATTAACATTCATAAATGTACTTCTATATATGTAAATCATTCATCTTCGAACCTCTGGTAATAATGCATGCTATTTTTGATAATTAAGAACAAGCGTTTGACCACCATGCCTGATGTTAAGTAGAAATGTGGTCTACGATGGAGCACACTTGTTCATTAGGTACCTATTCACCCGCCACTTAAAAACCTTCAGACTGTACTGCGCAGAAAACACAGACTCCGGCAAGTCATTCCACATCCTAGCGGTTCGCACTATTAAAGTAGGCGCAAACCGTTTGGTTCTTGGTTGGTAAATGGTAAATCCACCTGATATGGATGCCGTTTTGCCGTTCTCCTGGTTGTCCTATTGTAAAAACGCGATGGGGGTATTAGGTATTAGGCATGTTCCACTTCTTTGGCGATTCATTATCTTGGTAGGTATATTAATTTATTGTAACAGGAAAATAGTACAATTATCATGTTATTTTTTCAATTTACATTTTCAAAATCTGTTATAGCGCGGCTAAATCGAAAATTGCGTCGAAATTACTACGCTAAAATTCTTCCACATTTTCCGTACTACCTTCACAGGTCATCTTTAACTCCATGTATTAAAGAAATACAGCAGAGTACCATTGTTTTTACGTAGGGGATTAAGTGCTCAAGACAAATAACATGTTATGTGGATTGAGATTCCTTCTATTTTGTATTGGGTTAAAAATCAGTTTGATGAACAGAATAGTTTGTAAAAGCTGTGTTTTCCTAATTTCCCTTTACAAAAGTTATGATACAGAATATGAATAAAAATCAAATGCGAATATAGTGTTAGTGGAGGTGGAAAATTAGTGACATTTGCAACACGGCTAAAGTTTAGAATACCTGCAATTATATTTGCTTTTAAAACACAAGCTCAAAAGACACAGTTGGTAACACCGTTTTAGTTTCAAAGTTAAACCTGGAAAAGCATATTCAGAGAGAACGTGCGACATATAATGTATGTTTATAATAGGGAAAGGGAAACCCTGACGCAACTTAGATGGGAGAGTGCAAATTTTCAGATTAAACGATTTTGTTTTAGGCATATAGGTATAACTTTAACTTTGCGTTCATTCATGATTTGAACGGTAAAAATACGCCTTAACTATAACATATAAATTGTTTAACCTCATTCGTTATTTATGTAATTACTTTAATATGTATTTGCTAGATAATGTGCATTATAAATCTCAAATAGGTTAACCATCATCATTAAGTGACTGTATTACAGTTCAGACAAAAATATAATTATTCATCAATTCTAATTGAATTCTAGCTTTCTCTCACTTTAACGCTATCCACTGCGCCGTCCTGATCTTAACTCAATAAAGTTGATAAATGCGAAAAATGGACATCATCTCCACATGCAGACCAGTGAGTAAAGGAAAGTTGAAAGCTAGAGGTGCGAGGGGGTCGCCGCGTTACAGTCGAGCGGGTCCGAAGCGTTGGCGGCGGTGTATGTTCCGACCGATGCGACACCCCCGCTGCAACACACGCTAACTAAAGGGAACATCTCGTTATAATCCTCACCCACACTCGAATGGATACACGCTCTCAGAAAACTGTCACATAAACTAAAGGTAGTAGGTAGTACAGCAAGAAAATATCGTCGTTTTCGATCAGCTATATTCATTCGACGTGTAAATTGCACATGATATTACTTTATCCATCCAGAACACACCCTGATAAACTGTCGCTGCTGGTAATAAAATATACTACAATAAAATTGTATGGTAATTTGGTTGAAACGTAGTCAACCAACACATTGACATTAATAAAGACAGCCAATCACTAACCATGAGTTCGAAAGATGACGTAAGAGAACAGTATTACAGTCATGTAATACTGTTACTGTTATTTAGTACGAAATGGTGTATTATAGTGTGATCGGTCTGTATCTACCAAAACTACAATTATGACGCTTTGGTGTAAACAAATTTGATATTTCCGACGGCCAGGTTGCAACTGTAACTTCCCGGAGAATACCATTGATATCACTGCAGTTCTAAATACCAATATTATTCAATTTTAGGCATTCTTTTGTAAATTGACGAAATGTTTCAAATTTTGAACATTCGATACATTCATAGGTCCAGTCAATGAGAGATACCCATTAAACTGCTTTGTTCAGCGATTTGTTCTACGCTATACCTACTAAACACATACTGACATAGTTGCAATGCCTATTATTTGAAACTGAGCATTGATAACAATACCTATTTACACTTACGTAAAAGTTAGATTTTTAGTGCAATCCTGATTTGCACAAAAACGTTTAAAAACTCCTCGGGACAGACAGTGAAAACATAAATCATGATACAATGCAAACCTCGTTACGTTCACCGAATATCAGCCGGAACACTACGCCCCCTTCACAGCGCTCTGCTCCTAGCGGAAAGAGGGTCTCTCTATTCCCTTCTGTTGTTCCATACCAACACCACACTTTGTTTCCATTATGGAAAGTATGTAACATATCACCTATGTAGGTGTAGTGGAGTGTGTACTGCTTATTTGCAACTTTGATCTTATGGGCCAGCCGCGTTATCAGTGTCTCAGCTCCGTATGTCATCACAGATAGATCTTTAGGGACAGTGGGATCGCTGATACTAAGATCGATAATGTTATCTGATGTTGAAAATCAAATGTTTTTACATACACTTCACGCCTTTTAATCCCAAAGCGGGGTAGGCAGAGGCACTTGCTTAATAAGCAAATGCCCACGGTTCACCAAGCGTATTTAACCCAACGTGACAGGGTGAGCCCATCGCCGTTATAGGGTTCACACACCTTGTGGTGTGCGGGTTTCATCACGATGTTGTCCTTCACCGTACGAGCGTTGCGTTGCGTACATAGGCTCTGAAAAAGAGTCCCATTGGTCCACGTCAAGTAGCTGGACTCGAACCTGCGACCTCCCGGTTACAAGTCGAGTGTCCGATCAACTGGACCACAGACGCTCTCAAATGTTTTTATGTAGCCATTTAACACTGAAGAACTCGTATTCGTATGGTATTTGAATAGTTTCATGTTTACGATGACAATATTCAGAACATTGTGGTTCTGGCAAGAAGAAGCTGTTGAAAAATACCATGCATAATGTTGATGCATGCTCCCTTTGACTCGTGAATGCAAGTACACCTCAGACTTTTAAATAAATATTTGTTGCGTCCGGTATTACAGTATCCGATACTCGTTTCGTTTGAAAGTGAACTTTTCAAACGCAGTTTAAACGATTAAAATGCCATCTCACTTTTGAAACTTCAACGGATTCATTTCATAACGTGGGTAGACTATGTTAGTTCAGGTTTGTTTCTAGTGTTAGTAGTGCAAAAAAATCTAGCGTAGATTATTTCGACCGCTTTAAGTGAGTCTCATGCAGTCCGGCTACTTCAAAGTACGCTGTTTCGGAATTGTGTTAATACTCATAGTACATGTAATTATTAACATTTAAATGTTATCGTGATGTCAAGTAAACGTT
Source organism: Conopomorpha cramerella (assembly GCA_012932125.1). Taxonomy (NCBI): domain Eukaryota; kingdom Metazoa; phylum Arthropoda; class Insecta; order Lepidoptera; family Gracillariidae; genus Conopomorpha; species Conopomorpha cramerella. Next base: position 134,784 of record SJJU01000351.1, read on the forward strand.
TTGAAAAGAAAGAAACGTTCGCTGCTTCTGTGATAAACGTTGTCAGGGACTTTTTTAAACTATTTTGAGCTTCTAGCACTACTAGGATATGAATAGTGATAACTATAAATGTATATTGTCCAAGTTTTTACCCTTTATGCAGGCTTTAGGAATCAATAGAAGAAACTATTTTTAAACATGTACGATATTTCTTGAAAAAACATATTTGGTCAGAAATTTTCCATAACGCACAGACACACACAGAGATCTATTTTTTTTTAATTTTTGCACACTACGAAAATATTACCATATACCACCATAATATGTTAACAGTGAAAAGGGAAAGAAACAAAACTATAGATGTAGAATTGTCACGTATGAAAGTAGCTAGACACAGTAAAGTCGAGTTCTGTCTGCACGATGCAATAATGGCTTCAATAGGCTACTCCAAAGCTCCAGCCTATTTATCGCGTGCTCTTTGCATTTTTCCCTTTAGAAAATAGTCCGTACTCCATAGCTATGCCCACTTCGCTGCAAAAACTGGGCGCAGTCGGTTCATTCTCCCTGCAACTTTTTCAATGAATAAGTGTACGAAACGATGTGTTTTTGTATAAACTTTGTATTACCAATCATTAGGGTGGAGGAGAAAATGTGGTCCCATTGTTTAACAAGTGTATTTTTTAAATCCATGATGTTGAATAAATTAATGAAATAATTAATATACCTATAACGGCGATGGGCTCATCTTCTGTCACGTTGAGTTAAATACGCTTGGTGAACCGTATGTATTTGCTTCAGCAAGTGCCTCTGCCTACACCGCTTTGGGATTAAAAGGCGTGAAGTGTATTTTTTTTAATTTATATATGTAGCTTAATAACACAATTGGGTATTTTTTTAAATAGGTACGTATGTAATATAACTGTATCTACACATGAATTTGCGTTTTGGGCAATTTACTATTTTTGATATAAACTTCAATCGAAGCATTATTGTTTTGTAGCGTCCATTAAGATAACATAATCTCATGTACCTAATTTGTACGGTTACTTATAACAAGTTACCGAAACATGATTTTATTGAAAATTACTCGGTGTTAGCGTCTAAGCAATTATCGGTTTTCAAATTCGTGAATGTTCGTGTGCTAATTGAAGGAAAACAGTTTCCGTAAAATTCTCTTAAAACCAAAGTTGTAGTCAGTTCGTCTGGGATTTATGAACCTTTTTGTGTTTTCATTTGATTCCCCGAAAAGGTGTTTCCTTGAAATTTTGAGTTATATTTTACATAATCTACACACGTGGTAGCGTGTCAAGCCAAGTTCAAGAAACAGAACTGGTGAGCCGCACCGTGTGTAATCCCACACAAACCTTTGGAGCCACTTTTGACCCCCTCATAAACAAAAAATCTATTTCACATAAACGCATCAAATTTGGCTCATATATTGAGAATTGCGAGATACATTTGTGTTCTAAATTTCATAAGCTTATCTGAAATGGTTATTTAGATATTAATGTTCAAAAATCCTCATTTTTATCATTGACTGACTGACTGACCTATAGAACAAAACTCTAACCCAGTTCCAGATGACCTAGAGAGTTAAAATTTGATAACAGGTAGGTAATTAGATGCATACAAAGGAATAAATAAAAAACTGGCATTTTTTTAATAATTAGATTATATTATGAACGCTTAACATAAATACCTAATTAAAATACAGTACGAAAATACAGTAACTCATTCATTCAATTGTTTTATATTTATAAAGTCTACTTTTAGTTTTGAATTTGCCCTTTTAAAAGGACCCACGGCGTTACTTACCTACAAAAAGTAACGATATCCAATGAAATGAGAGTCAAGTTCAATATTATGACAAATGCCTGGTTGTTGACTCCAACGACAAAAGAAATGAGATCTGAACTGAAGATATGATATGTTATACTGTTACTTATAAATAAATTTCAGGACTGACCATTGGCACCCATTTAGATCTCACTTCTTTTGTCGTTGAAGTCAAGGCATTTATTATAATATTGAACTTGGCTCTCATGTCACATTGAAATGTTTCTGATTGCATACATATTAACTGAAGGACGATTAATGACAAAACTTGCTTTTTGTTTTTCCCACTCATTTATTTATCTCATAATCAATGACGTGCTATTAGCATTGCCTTTGATATTTGCGTAGATCGAAATACCCTTTGTTATTCTCAGCGTCTTTGGCCTAGGTGGTTAGGTCAGGTTATGGGAAATGAAGTCAGTGAAATATAATTCGTGGAATACGTGTACGATAGGAAGGATGACTTGAATCTTATCATCTAACTCACGAAAATAGTTTCAGCTGTACTCAAACGCCTGATGAGTACTGTGAAAACTTTTCTAACGACGTCGGGTTTGTATTTTCAATATTTCAAAAGAATGAAAAGTTCCAGACTGTCAGCTTTACACATCGCTAAGCACAACATTTATACATTGTCAAGGCAGACGTCCATACAAAATCTGGTCATCTCCGTTAGCATAGTCACAATATGCAAGTGTATGACGACGAGCCTGCTGGAGTCTTATCGCCAACATAGAAACAGAGTCAAATTAAATGCCAGACTAGAAAGTCTATAGGTACCTACAAATAAACTGCATATAATTAAACTTTAACGCTGAGCATAAAACTTAACGACACGTTTCTTCGAACTTGAAAATGGAAAGAAAATGACTTGTTGTCCGGCCTTAGCCGTCTCATTCATGTTACGCAATTTAAGAAAGGACGTAATCATGCCGAGAAAGGAATCACGTCCGACGAGCGACAGTCCGGAATTCCGTTGCTAGGCCCGGCCTTGTAGCCTACTTCAACTATTATTCCGCAAGCAAAAGTAGAATTTTATTCGTCTCCAGGTTCTTATTTCTCGTGGATTGTACTCTTTAAGCGTGTGTCTTTTCAAAATTACGTAATCATTAGGTTAATAACTTGTGTTACAGCAAGGATATATTAATAACACAGCGCTCAGTACTTTTTTCTTTTGTTCAAACCACTGTGAACAAGCGTTTCACCACAATCTAATATATCCTGTACCTATTTACCTGCGACTTGAAGACCTCCAGACTATACAGCGCAGTAAACACAGACTTCATTGACACGATCGTTCTCGAGCTCGCCTGTCGTGTTGAGATCACCATTTATTAGCAATACTGATAGTAGCAAGTCTGTGTGTAGTAATCATTTCGATCATGGACCATATTTTCACCATTCAGTATTTTAAATTTTACCATTCAGCTTTGACAATTTTTTGTGTAAATCTGAGTGAAAGGCTTTATGAAAATAGTAGGTTAGTACAAATTATTTTTTTAAAGTATCAACTGAGTAAATATTTTTGATTTATGCTCACATCCGCATGTGATATTTGGATTGATGACAGATTCCACATGTATGTTTCAAAACTCTCCGTTGCGTACAGCTGTATATTTTTCATATGCTGAAAGTTCTGGATACGTAGAAACTCTATTTTGCACGTAATATACACATTATGGAAACCTTGAAAAAAAGGACTGGGAAAAGAGATACGACGTGTGAGCACGTTCGATACCCGAACATTGCATCCAAAACAGCATTATACCAACTAGAAGGATGTAATTTAAGAGCTTGGGAAATACGTTCGGCAAAGAGATTCCAACATTTGATAAGATCCACAAATGGCTGTGTAGCTTGGACTGTGTACGCTCGATAAAGAAAACTTTTCCCGGATCGGGATTTGGCAGACAACTACGGTGCACCTTTGGAAAACTTGGTTTCGTACTATGGATGTAAGTACATTTAGGCTTGTTTGAGCTACGAGTCTTAACGATCGATCAACTTAAAATCCCAGGCGAAATACAGTATAAACGTACCTTATCGACGAGCTACCTACCTAATGTAACTTTTACGCGAAAGTTCACAAGTGAAGTTTATTTTTTGTAATTATGAATACGGATAAAAATACCAATTGAATTGAATTGAAAAGACTGACGTTTACCTTATTTACATAGGTACATACTAATTGACAAGTACACAAAACCAATATTTTGAGAGAAAATACACATGCGATATCTAACGATGCCATGTGGTGACGGCGAATAGAATACATGTGTCACCACCACAGCCCTACTTTTCGTATGAGACGACCGAGGGAACTCTCCAGAGGACTGGTTCAGCAGAGCGCTCTCTGTGAGTTAAACCACAACAACACATCGATCGCCATCCCGCCTGCCAAGCGTGTCGATTATTAGCATTTCCCCCAATCATCATGGACATCATTAGTGGATACCCTCATCCACTAGTGTACGTTATGTGGCTAATAATGTAATCACAGTTTCTACACGAACTGTTCGCAATAGTAACTCAAGTATTGGATACTTAATAAAATAATTAATCCTACATTTTTTATTTGCCTCATTTATTTCATGTATTTATTCCGTAACGATATACAGATATTAAAAACTTTAACTGATATCGGAAATACGTTACCCAATAAGTAAAATAACATTAATAACTTTGTAAATAAATGGAGAAATACCCCAAATGTTTATAGTAATTACCGGCATGCTTTCCTCAGTTAAAAGGTATTTATTTATAATTCTTTGAATTTACTGATAATTAAGGTAACTGATTATTAAATCTTTATCTACTTGGAAATCATCATTAACATACGCAATGATATAATATGAAAATGATTCATTTTACATAATTACTAGACCATTTGAACTACTAATAACTAAATACTACAATATAGGTGGATTGACTTATATTAAATATACTCGTGGGCAAAAATCCGGAACACACATAATTTAGTGTACAAAACACATGTACATTTCTCAAAATCGAGGAGAGCTATCTGAGTAAATGAAACTAGACAGGAAAATTGTGTATTTTATTATCCTACTGTTGTTTTGTATTAAATAACTTATGTAGTTTTATATATGGCCTGGAATAATTTCTCACGAGTGTAGATATATTCTACTGGATGCAAAGTGGATGCTAAACTGTAACACCCAGGAAGTGAACCGCGAAAATATGTACATCTCACCGCTCCTAATCGGGCGCTTCGCAAATCCTCACGATAAAGGCTTCATTACATTCACGTCGACCCACATCCCGCGGAGTCTTCGTCACGCCTTCAATCTTTCTACGGATATTACACTTAAATCATGGCGAAACCGTAGCGCAGTAATCTCTCCTCACGTTGTACTGGAATTATGTGTTTCAATGTGCTCATTATGTCTATAAACAAAACGCTCCACTGCACAAAACACTGATTGAATATCAGTTGTTTGCAAAAACTTTTGTCGTCAGAAGTCAATAATTCACATAGACACTTAAGTCATTCGCAAAACGTTGAGCGAGTTATACCTACAAATATGCAGTTAAGTACATAGATAATTTGGTTCTAGGTTTGCTTCGACTTCAGCAGTTATATCAAAACCTGCCCCCTGGAAATGCATCGTTCCGTATCAGCCACGTGAAAAGAGTAACCAACGCTTCAGATGCAATTCAGTACCTACGTTCTCTCGAGCGGCTCGACCGTTGGAGCAATAAGTACGTGGTGTTGGATTGCACCACACGGCTCGCCAAAGACGTGCTAATCGCCCACGTCCATGACGTGCACCTCGGTCGCAGGAATTACCATTACTTTTTCAGCGGCTTGGTAAGTTTTGTAAAGTAATAATATAACATCAACACTTTCCTAACATTTACTTTTCTTAGCTCTTTATAGAATTCCTTAAGACGCCCCAGTCTTTGTAGTGCGTTTCAATGCGTTGTTATTTGGAGTGATACCAGTAATCTGTAATACTGCCGATAACGCCCTTGGTTTTGCCGATGGAATGAAGAATTATCTCTTTTCTCAGGTGATGGACGATCACTGGGAGCGAGAAGTTACGGAATTCGGCGCTATTAATGTTACTGGATTTAGATTCGTTGACGGTTCTCGTCGGGTTTTTAAAGACTTTATTGAGATTTGGAAGAGGGACTACCGTCTTGATTACATATCCGTAAGTAAAACGCAGCGTTTTTGTACAAGACATAGGCGTCAAATTTGTTTAACATCTTGGTAAAAAGTACAACAAAAGCCACAGCTCAGGACGGTGCAAATGCTTTGCGGGCTTTCCAAAAACAACATTTTACTAAAAATAAAATTTCATGATAATCAGTAGAGCCGTTTCGGTGGAAAAGAACACATCACATCGAATACAAAGACTATAACGCGATATTTTAATCTAATAAATGTATTCCATGGTTATCGATCAATTCAAATTCGGAGAGATTTGACCCATCTCAATTTGGATTCGTAAAAATTTTAGAATATAATTTGGATATTAGAAAAAAATAGGACCGTATAGTAAAGAAGATTAGTACCAAAACGAATCTTGAAATGTTCATTAGTTGTTACAAATTTCTGATGTGTCATAGCGTACGATAGCGAGGACATGCCCCAAGCAGAGTAGAGTGGGGCTTCGCCATTACATATTTACGTGATAGTAATATCAAGTCCCAGCCACAGAACAATTTGCGGGAGTGGCACGTTCTCAAATCATTATGAAATTCTAATTATACATTCTGTGGACGAACTTGCGAAAGGTCGTTTTAGAAAATAAATTATAGTCTTCCGTGTTTAGGAATTCTTTATCGACTAAGATTTTGGAATAATTCAGCAGCTGTATTATGTGTGTAGGCGCAAGCGGCGTTGATGTATGATGGGGTGCTGGTGCTTGTAGACGCCATCGCGCGCATCCAGCGCAAGAAGCCGGACGTGTTTCGCGCCTCCATACGCCGCGCGGCAACCGCAGGCAACACCACCAAGATTATCGATTGCTATCCTCCAAAAGGCAAAACTGTTACCCCCTTCGAGCACGGTGACAAAATATCTCGCATGATCAAAAAGGTACAATTTATTATTTTTAATTTAATTTAGTGCAACTAATACCTATTAATAATAGTTATGTAACATCGAAGCGAATGAATTGCGGCCGTTTCACGTAAATAATCTTTGCAAATATGCGATTTAATGCCCGGCGAGTTGTACTAAGTAAATATGTATAATGTTTGTTGCATTTGAATGTACTTGTTGTACATACATGTACTATTATGCTCGTATAGAATGTCAATGTATATGGACAGAATTTAATCGGTTAATATTAGTCAAATAATTCTCAGAATTTCTACTAACACAATGTCTATTAAACATAGAATAAAGTTTTTTTTTAAATAAGCAACCATTAAAGAATACACATATCGTAAGCTTTCTGCTTCGTAGCCAAACGAAAACTTATTAGTTTGGGCGTTTGGATGGCACCTGAGTACGCTGCGGTATCTACACAGCAAAATAGTTCACGTCCCGTTGAGAAAATGTAAGATGAAACGCGCTGAGTGGAACAGCCAACAGGTATGACGTTTCACTTATAAGCCAAGTGTCCTCTACCTTTTGTGAAGATGCAGATTCTCTAGGGACGCTTTGCCGTGGCCTCTTTATGAAATACTTTCTATCTTACGAAACCATTATAGGTATATATTATTGTAAACGATTCGCTTACTTGAATATCTACATGTGAGAACAGCTTTCTAACACGTTTTTTTATTTTATTACCAGTACAGCAATGAACTAAATCTAAAATGTTAAAGAACACAATGCTAAATCCAATAAAATGCATTCGGTTTAATCTAGCTTTTCCTGGATTACAATCCAACAGTGCAGCTAGTGCCGAATGTTATTCTGTTTCCTCGTGATTGTTATAAACTACTGTTAATTGGTTATAGTAGCAAACACATTACTATCTGATTTGTGCCTGCGTACGGTACGTACCTACTGGTCCGAGAGTTATATATTTAAAAGCCAATTTTGTTTGAGTTGCGGTCGGTTTGTTATCAATTAAAAAGAGTTGGTTATTTAATGACTGCGATACGAGAACGGCACAGACATTATCAATATCCTTAAACGGGATATAGGTGTACTAGAAATTGCCCTTGTACAAAAAAATGCCATTACGAGTTTCTAGTAGTACATAAATTGACGTTTTGTACACGATTCCAAAATTTCAAGACAAACAACAACAATGAAATGGTTCAAAGCAACACACAGTTTACTTTTAATTACAGTGTCGACGTGCCATTATTAGTTACCTAGTTTGTTTTCCTGCGGTGCGATATAGCGCGGTAATATGCTGTGTCAACTTGTACGTTATTTGTTTTCCTCAGACCGAAATAGAGGGGCTAACTGGCGACATCAGATTCGACGAAGAGGGACACCGACACAACTTTACACTCCACGTCGTCGAAATGAACGTCGACGGCGTCATGGAGAAGGTAAACTGATACTTATAGCCTTAAAAGGAACGACTTTTTATCTCGCAGAGAGATTTATTATACGCTGTTGACTTTCTCAGATTGCATATCAGGATTGTTTCGCTTTGCTGAACCACATCTTATATTGCAGTTAGACTCGTATAACCATGTAGCTTTTAATTAATGTTTAATATGTGTAACTGGTGAACAGTATGAAATGAAGAAGTTATGAATGAATATCGTTATTCTGGATGATATTTTGCTTGTCTTATTATAATTTCTTAATGAGATGATTTATGATTATAAAACTTTTGCTGGAATATCTCCAGGATTAACTGCAAATTAATATTTTCTATAAACAAGCACTTGATACCTGTTATGTCTAACTGACCTGGCCTAATCACATTTGTAGAGTCAAAACACAAAACGTTCAAGTAGGAATTTCATAACTCCGAAAACCTATTAATTCGAGTAACTAGAATTGGATCTATTGTTGTAGTCAAAGATCGCATACTCTTGTACAACTTGGGCGGAGACAGTTCTGAACTCTGGAGTTATCGAAATAGTTGACATAAATTGACAATATTGTGACCAATAAGCAATACTTGATTCAGTCGATCACGTTGAATTGTTAATCCGTATAGAATAGTTGTGCAGTAACTGTAACTTCGTGCAGGTCGCAACTTGGCATCACTACAAAGGGTTAAAACCAACAGCCGGTAAAGTTCCCGCAAGGATAAATTCGGGACGTTTTGATCGCAACAGGACATACATAGTGACGACTATCCTGGAGGCACCTTACGTGATTACAACTGGTTACAAAGAGGACATGAAAACACCTCGTGCTTTTAAAGGATTCTGCACTGAGCTCGCTGAAAAGATTTTGTCCAAATTGGAAATCAAGCGTAAGTAAAGAGTTGACTTCTGTTCATCTTAAACAAGGGAATATGTACCGCGCAAACGCAAAACCTCAAGCTATATGTCTCCTTAAATAAATGTAAGAAATTATCATTTTCTTAATAAGCATGGCGTGATTTACATAATCTCTTCATTAGCTTGGCTCGAAAAGTTATTTTCGTGATAAATTATTAATTTCGAAACTCCCTAACGGTTTAGTTCATTAATAATTCACAATCAAAGTTATAATAATCGGATTAGAAATAGCGTAATAGAAGAGATAATAAAGGCCAAATGTGATAAAAGTGATATTTTTTCAAATGGGACAATATAATAAAAAAATGTTTACCATATAAATAAGTTGTCCTTTTTTTTGCGCAGACGAAGTTCGCCTAGTGAAAGATGGCAAATATGGCAGCGAGAGCCCTAAGATTGTTGGCGGCTGGGACGGCATGATTGGTGAATTAATTAGAAAGGTTGGTAACCTAACAATTTTGTACTGCAAAAACGCAAGTAACATAAGAAAAAACTAGACAGCCTAATGTGAATTTCCTAAAATAATACAACTATTCGAATGGAATAATTTTAAAGAATCACTGCCGTAGTAGTTAAAAACACAATCGACATTAAATGGAAAGTTCATAACAATCAAGTTCACAGCCTATTTATATTTCCTATAGAAGAGCCAATTTTGAACCTAACTGTGCCACTTATCGCCCCCTTATCTCAACTTATACCATAATATTTCGCCGCCGTAGCCTTGAAAAACGTTAATACTCCATTTTTTCCTTTTAAAAGAATGTTCTCTATGGAAACTAGTATTAAGGTAGGCTGAGGCCACATAAATTAAACTTATCTCTGTCTATTAAAAGGGCTTTGTTGATTTATTTCTTCATACCAAGAAAAATTATTAGTACTGTGGTTATCGCAATGCTGTAGAAAAAATATTTTAGATATTGTGCCGAGCCAAGTGAAACTTTATTTTTTCAGGAAGCAGATATGGCTATAGCACCTTTGACAATTACTCTGGAAAGGGAGAGGGTTGTAGAGTTCAGCAAACCGTTTCTTTCACTAGATATTGTGCCCATCAAGAAAAAGGTCGATACCCAAGATAATAGGATATTCAGTTTCCTGGTGCCACTATCTAACGAAGTTTGGGTAAGTTATATTACAGAAAAAAATGTCTAAAAATATACGATTCCTTTAACAGTTCACGGGAACAATATATGCTATAATCACGACGGATTTCAAAGAATTACTACAGTTAAACTGACCATTGGTTTCTTAAGATATAAACTGAGTTTACGAATAAATATAAATACTCTTCGCGCCTTTTAATCCCCAATCGCAGGCACAGGCAGAGACAATTACTAAGCAAATGCCCACGGTTCACCAAGCGTATTTAACCCAACGTTACAGGGGGTGAGCCCATCGCCGCTATAGGTTACGAATATAACACATACTTGGCGTCTACTCGTATTGTGTATAATATTACGAGGGTCATGCCAAAATAAATTAGATACTCTATGGAAATTTGATCGATACTGGCCAGTTATACACCTCTGTAAAGATAGGTTATAAATGCAAATATGGAACACTCGAAAAATGTTAGGATAAATTTTTTTTTTGGTGATTTTGGAGGTAAATTTTCGCAACATTATGGAGCACTCGACGTGATTTTCGTGTTATGATTAAAAAAAAAGATTTAAAACCTCAAGAGTGTTTTGAACTTTTAGTTCAACTTTTGGTGAGTCTGCTTGTTCACGTGCAACTGTTTTTAATTGGTTTGCTGAATTTTAAAAGGGGACGAGAGACCTTTGAAGATGAGGCGAAGACCGGACGGCCGCCAACCGCAGTCACTCATGAAAACGTACTGGCTGTGGAAAAACATTTTTGTGCGAATCGACAAATTACATAGGCAGAGCTCGAGCGAGAACTGGGTATTGGATCAGCAGCATTGCAAACTCTAATTCATAATCATCAGTCTCTTCATAAGCGTTGTTCAAGATGGGTGCCAACGGGACGCCAACAAAATGTCGCCGAACCCGAAGTACACAAAAACAAATGATTGCCTCATTTTTCTGCAAGACAGGACATGTTGTTACGATACTGGTAGAAGATCAAATTAACTCTGAATGGTATGTGACAGTTTGTGCCCCGAGAGTACTGTCAGCTTGGTGTGACAAGCGGCCGAAATCGGGAACACAGCACCTGCTCTAGCACCACGACAACGCTGCCCCTCACACTTCCGCTAGAACACTTGACTATTTCAGCTCAAAAAACGTGACTATCCTGCCCCACGCACCATATTGCCCCGACCTATTTTTTTTGTCATCGTGGTAAGATCCGTTATGGATATTCCACCGCAAACGGGGACAGCGGCGAGGTTATGTGGGACTCGCACCCACTAAAACCCCACGGTGACCACTCCCGCGTTATTGCCGGTGCCCCCGGAACAGCCTTAGCCACTACGTCCAAGGGTGGCCCCAGCCGCGCTAGGCCCTCGCGGACCGTCACCGGAATGGGGGCGATCTACGCACCCCCAGTGCACGATGTCGTACGGCGGTAACAGGGTCACCACGCTACCGCCGTCGCCACTCAGGGGCCGTGAATGGCGCGCGAGTGCCCACGGTTCACCAAGCCAGCGTGCCACAGCCCCTACGCCCTTTCAGTCGCCTTTTACGACAGGCAAGCCTGTCCTATTCTTATACCCGGAACTGCTAGGCACAAATGCCCTGGAGTGAAATTAACAAAGAAGACGAAGAAGATGGCTGCGTATAATTATGAAATTTCTGAGGTGTCTAAAGAAGAGTGGTCATCAGTATTTTCTAAGTGGTTTAGACGGATGGAAAAGTGTATACGTGTTCACGGTGACTACTTCGAAAAAAATAGATAGCTGTAATAAATAATAAATAACTTTTGAGTATCTAATTTCTTTTGGCATGACCGTCGTATGTAGGTATAGGACGGAAATATTCAAATGCAACATCTAGCTACCATAGGCTAAATCTACAATGACTACTAATAATACACACCAATGAGATGTAAAATCATATTCAAGTAGGTACTAAGTTATAGTTTTGAAAATAAAAAATATACTACTTAAGTTTTTCGTCATTTATGCTAATTAGTGTACTATGAAAGTGTCGATTTCATTTTTCGTAGGTTGGCTGCACTTTATTTCCTCTGAAAATATATAAAGAGGACTGGTGCCACCGAAGGAGGTCTTAATTAAGTGTCTTCAGTGTGATGTCGGTATAAGTGTAAAATATACAGTAACATTTTCTTGATGAAAAAGGGCCTCCCTCTGCCTCACAGTGAGAAGTAAAGTAATCGTTTTGTTCCCAGGTGTGCGTGATATTCAGCCTCTTCGGAGTAAGTCTGGTCCTTTTTTTGGTCTCGAGATTCTCACCCAGTGAATGGCGATTTGTTTCGCTGACGGACACGTCGCAGCCAGGATCCAACGACACAACAAATAAGGTTAGGACGTTACCCATCAGTAACATTGAAATACTACCGTTTTATTTGTATAATATTGCATTTCCATTTTTCCTTTAAACTAAAACAAATGCATATTGATGTTTATGAAATTGTATTATCTATGTTACTCAACAAATTGTATAAGCTAATTAATATTTATATATTCTAGATAATAGGACCCATCTTACGGTATTTTATCTCATGTAACCGTCGCGAATTAGCTTGAGGTTTATCTACCGCTCCCGCCCCCTAAAAAGTGCGTATAAACATGCGTTCAGTAGCGGTTTCATAGAGATTCAGAGTTGATTTCGACACCTTTTTTATCTTTTTACGACACGTGTTTTTATTGTTGTTGACAATGACAATAATTCGTTGTGTTATTGTACGTATAACTTTTCTATTGACTCTTTATTCATTAGGGGTTATGTTATTGGAAATGTTATTAAGTAAATATGACGATCTATCTACGAGCACTGATATTATTATTTCATCTTGTGACGTTTATGAATCGATGCATCGTCTGCATTGTCTGTTTCGAAGGATATTTAGGCACAGGGCGCACAGTCACGGCTATGTCGCACCGGAAACGGAAACCAGACCAAAGCAGAGACAGTGCCTGACTTTGACCGCCAACGTTCTCTGTGTGGCAGCCTGTAAGTCGTTCTCGTCGCCGGTCCGAATTTAGTGTGTACTGGCTATGTATGTATATTTACATTCAAACGTTGCAATATTCTAGCATATCTTTTATAGAGGGTTTTTCATAAAGCGGAGCAACAGGCAGACTGGCAATACATTACCTACTAGTAGTGGGGGAATTCTAGTCGCCAGCAGAACAAATAGTTCGTTAGCGTTTATTACATACCAAAGGCAATATGTATATAGAGAAGAGTTCATGGTTATTGCAGACGGCACAGATGTACCTGCAATAAAAATAAAAGCGAATATTTTTATTTGCTTGTGTACGAATGTAAGTTTCCTTCTATCCGTAGCTTAAGTACATTTAGGTATGTACCTACTAATTGCTAACGGGCTGTAAGTAGAGAAATGCTAATATAGAGTAGGTAGTAAGCTTTCAGCGAGTATGTCATTAGTGTGGTCCGGGCTGCGTTTGTGACGGAGCATCGCTGTGGGTTTTGAAATACAGTGAAATACCAACTACTTATTTCCTCAGAATCACACACTACGTTACTCATAAAACTGAACACATCATGTGCATTCATACCTCGCTATGTTTGTAAAGCTTCTGTTCTTTTAAAGTTTGTTAAATAGTTTACTCAGTTCTAATATGATTAGAGGACGTTTCGTCAAACAAATGGACTATTAGGATGTTGTGTCACCATCTGGAGCGACTACAAAAAGGAGGAGTCTTTCTCAATTCGACCGTATTACTCGTATTATACGAGCTGACCCGGCAAACGTTGTTTTCCCAATATACATTATTAATAGTGTTTCCCTGCTGTATCCATGTTTCTTCTTTTCTTTTCTTTTTAAACGCAATGAACAAGCGTTTGCCCACTATCCTACCTGATGTTAAGCAGCGATGTGGTCTACGATGGAGCATACCTGTACTATACGTATAAACCTTCCTCTAAAATCATTCTGTCTATTAAAAAAAGCATCAAAATACGCTGCGTAGTTTTCAAGATATTAGGATACATAGGGACAGACAGCGGGAGGCGACACTATGTATTGACTAGACTACGTGATAAGTTTGCCGTTTATGAATCAATTTTTATAATTATTTTTTGTTGAAAAGAAGATATTTAAAAGGTTGTCCAATCATAAGGAAGTCAGGGTGTGATGATGGCATACCAGATAAATAGAGGGGAACTTCGTCATCAAACATCATAGGGGCGGGGATTAGTACTGGTTGAAGTCGGTCCTTTTTTCTTCAAAATTATCAAAGATAAATTATCCAACAGTATGCAATAATTGATAACTCAGTGATTATAGAAATATAAATCATTCTCGTAAAATTTTACTAACTACTAGAAGGCGGCCAAATTAAAGTGTGCAAATTAACGACTATCAAAATTGTAATTTTGTCGAATTAAGCTAAGAAGTTGATTTATTGAACAATTATTGAAATGACGAACGGGGCTTAGAAGAAAAAACAAATTTTAGTTAAATAAAGCTCAGATCATCCTTTCATTGCTTTGCTGATATCTCTCGAGAGTTTATAATACCTATTTATTTTGAAATGATTAAAAATAAACAAAACAATGAAACATTGGCACACCTTTATTGCTAGTAATAATTTATAATTAACTTAACGTAGGTGAAAATAACCCCACATGCGTCCCAGACGTACGTGTTGTTGGACTCATAAGAAGTGATCTGTATGCCCAACATGAGTGGTTTAAGAACCCTTCCACTTAATGGTCAAGTTATTTTTGCCATATGCACGTGCCATATTATTGCTAGGTACAAATGCACCCCTATTTTATTGATCTATTGCGCTATTTCGTTTTCGTTGCTACAGTCACCATTTCTGATTCAGCACCTATTTCTTCAGTTTTTTTTGTTGGCTCAGTGGGATTTTCGTCTACTATTTCCGTGACTTCGTGCACCACAATTTTGCCAACAGTAGGAACATGTGTCTGTCCGTGATGTTCAGTTTGTTTTTCGTGATGATGGGTGTATTCCACGTGGGCGTGGTATCTGTTCAAAAAAACCACAAGTTAATAAAAAACAAATAAAATACATAAACATTGTTGATTGACATTGATTTTGTACAAAATTCAATGGGCACGTGAAATTAGAAACGAATGTGAGGGGACTAATGAAACGTCCGCGGCGAGACTCAAAGCAATTATTATTGTACACATTTTAACACAATATTTTGACCTTTCTTACCTGGCGCGGTGAGTAGGTCCGCGCAGACTGACACTTGTTCAACTTACCCAGACTCATCAGCGGTATAGGTGACAGTGCGCTTTTTGCCGTCAGGTTGTATGAGCCAGTAAGTTCCAGTGACAACCTTACTATCACTGCTCTCGTGGTGGCTTTTCTCATCTCCGGTATGCGGGTCATGCACAGAATACATATATTTGTATTTAGGATAACCGGGTGCCTGGAAAATCAAATATCAGAACTATTAAGCGCAATTCGCCGATTCATTGAAATAGCACAGAAATTTTAGCGAATTCACTCGGCCGAATTATTTCAAACGCAAGTGGATGTCCAGCACAATCATTCTAGCTACTGCACTTAATGCACTTTCAAATGTTTTAGTATCAATGTGTTATAGAAATGTCTCGAATTGCCTAGTCTGCACCGATTTTTGCCAGATGTTCGCCGATGTTTTGTCATAATTACCCAACCCAGCTGAATTTGGTACAGGGCTACTTTAGTCTCATACGTTGTCTAAACATTGTTATGATTTATTTCCAAACAATGTTGTATGAAACATAACCGACTTTACGGTCCAATTGAAACGATTAACGCTAAATAAAATCGCCGCATCAGCTGATAAAAAAGGTATAAAGTTATTTAAATTACCTCTCAGAACCTTTTTAGCATTGTACACAAGTTCCAGTAAATATTATTAGCCACTTACATATAATTCCAAATGTTGAACACTTTTTCCAATGTGCTGTAGCTGTAGCTCGGCATTATTTTGTGCGGTATCTCTTATCACGCCTTGTTCGGTCGAGGGGAGGTTGCCGGTGATGCATAGCACCAGACCGACCCAACTGATGCCCTAAGACGTTATCAAGAAAGAAATCACATATTGATTAGTAATCTGGGGACAGCAGACACACCCGATTGCCTTACTCCGCTTTCTTAAAATGAAAATCCACACCCCACCATTTTTCACGTCTTCCGATTAATACCTTTCACTCGTGCATTACATTTCCTCTATACGCTTTGATTGATTGTATTTTATATAATTTCTAAGTAGTGCTGCCAGTTGTTCTGATATGTCTATTGTTCAACAGTCTTTCTAAATTATTTATGGCTGGGTTGATAAGCAAAGTACTTATCAACTTTTTTTTTGCTGAAATAACACTTTTACCTTTACACGAAGAACTAAAGTTTTTATTGTACAGTCCACAAACTCCACGCTCCGTCATTTTCATATGATAAATCTTTTCATTAAATGGATTATAATTAATATAAATATCTAATGCTACGTACACATAATGATTAATATACTTGGATATACACGCCTTTTAATCCCAAAGCGGGGTAGGCAGAGGCACTTGGAGAGAGATACTTGGATATCTTTCCATAACAATTTTAAATTGCATAGCAACCTGTGTCAGAACAACTGTGCGAAACGAAAAAACCATAAAACACCATTAATAGTTGGAAACTAAATAAAATATACAAAAGCTTCAATGGATTTACCACTATTCCACTATAACAAGTAAACGCACTAAAATAAATACCTTATTGAACATTATACTTTTCTTATTGAATCCGTGATGCGAATGAGGCAATGATATCAGAATTCGCTTTTATAAATGCAAGCGATCTATTACAGTATCCTCCCTTTAATTTTCTTCTAAACATTGTCGGTATTTAATTTCGCTGCACACCAAATGGCAAGATTTGAAAAGGTGTGGCAGGCCTTGCGTGGCCGGTTCGCGCATTATTAATTGCATAATCATCTCATACTGATGCAGTATAAAGTCGAAAAACTGCCTAATTAAGATTTTCCTTGATATTATCGAATCATTTTGAGATTTCTGCATTTAAACGTGTACCTATGAATAATGACTGTCGGAGTTTTGGCGTGCATTCCATTGTGACATGATCCCGTTGGATCAAACACAGTTCGCAAATAAACAAAAAAATGCTGTTTGTCTTTTAGTTCGTTGCCTCAAATTATTGAAAAATAAAACAAACATTATGTAAACACCGCTATAGATATTTGCCTTTTACACGCAACCACCATATTTGGCGTGATAATGTTCGATGCAATTACGATTCCTATCACAATTTTCTACCGCGCCTTCATCGTTATGAACATTTTTTTCATGTTGTTAATTGCATCGCATTTATATATGTAGATATCTATGTATAGTTATATATATGTTTATATGTTTATATATATATATATCCTATATATATATATCTATGGTATAGAGTTATATATAATATATACGAACAGGATTACGCAGTTTAACAATGTAGTTTACTTTCTGGAAATTGCGTTCATGCTTCAGCGAGCAGTAATATTCAAGGTAGCACTGGAGGTATCGATACAACGTTTAACGTACATAACAAAAAAATACAATACTTCTACCCCACCGGAAATTTGAGGCCTGGATTCTGTACTGACGTTTTACTAAATACCAATAATTTAATAGAAAACAAGATGGAATATTTCACAACAATATACATAAAGAATGTACATTTGGACATAATGTAGGCTTTATTGATATACAGGTGTAACATCTAATTCGGGCTGTATGAACATTTAAAACTACATAGGTAACTGAACTGATACAAATATATTTTCGGCACGGAATCGGTTCTCCAAACTTAGCTGGAAAGCTTCGGATACCATTATGGTTTGGAGCATGGTTGGTTAGAGCCTGGCTTTCATCAGACGGGCACGTTCAGCCTTAAGGTTGATATTCAGAGAGCCTATGACTAGTCGGAGATCGCTACCGGTATTAAACCTGTTGATCACAGAGACGTCTCTGAATATGTGCTTTTTGTTCGTCATGATGAAATCGATCTCATTTTTGGTCATAGTATCGGGGCTTTGCCAGGTCCACTTCCTTTGGGTCTTTGACTTCTTAAACCACGAGTTCATCAAAAATAGCTCCTCTCGTTCGAGGAAGTTTACTAGCATTTCCCCCCTATTCTTTGCTCCAAATCCATGGGATCCTACTGCCGATTCGTTGCAATTCTGTACTCCCACTTTAGCGTTAAAGTCTCCCATAACAACGCTGTAATGTGGCTTAGTAGTGGAGTGGAGGGCCCTCGATATATCATCGAACAGGCCCTCCACCTCATCGTCCGAGTGTGTCGAGGTCGCATACACTTGTACCACTTTCAGACTATACTTCTCGGTAAGGTTTATGACAAGGTATGCTACCCTGTTAGGCACACTAGACACTTCCAGAACGTTGTTACAGAAGGACTTATTCACAAGAAACACAACGCCGCCTTGGGATTGTTGGTCTCCCTCGCGGAAGTATATTAGGCGGCCTGATTTAAGGGTAATGGTGTCCTCTCCCACTCTTCGGACTTCGCTTAGCCCCAATATGTGCCACCTAATTTTCCGAAGTTCCACCTCGAGTTGCGCCAGATGCGAGTCAAGCCGTAGCGTGCGTGCGTTGTACTTCGCCAGGGTCAGTTGTTTGTGGTGGCCTCTCATAACCCGGAGATTCTTCGCACCCCCTGCTCCGCCGTTACCGTGGTCGCCATCGTGACCAGGAATAGCGGAGCCACCGGGAACTGGGGGCCGTGGCCTTTTTGTGCTCATTTAGAGGATTATTACCACGCTGGGCAGGCGGGTTGGCGATTACAGTGGTGTTGTGGTTTAACACACAGAGAGCGCTGCTGCTCGTCCTCTGGAAGGTTCCCTCGGTCGTCTCTTACGACCCCCATAGCGGGAAAAGTTTGGCTGGAGTGGTGACATATGTATTCTATTCGCCGTCACCACACGGCTAGTTTTTTTATTTTGATTATAATTATTTTTTCATTGTTTCTTTTAGGTGAGATTATTATTCTTAAATATGTGAAAAGTATGTGATGGCATTATCTGGATCGTGTCTTGATCTTATGTTTGTATATTTTTTATTTCCGATAGATGTCACATCACATAGGGTTAAAAATCGCGCGAAATTTGGTTCCAGTAAGCCGGTGTTCGCCGGCTTGTCATTCATAGTGCGTGCCTCTCGTAGGTACTTTTTAAGTACTTTGTTTGTTTTGATTCAAATTTTCAATTTGTTTTGATTTTGCGTGCTTGAGTTTATAATCTTATGGTAATCATTACATTGTGTTAGTGTCTTGCCTAAGTGACGCTGTGAATGTGGA